>CALNHX010009601.1:0-48241 GCA_940337035.1 Agriotes lineatus | reverse complement strand
ATTTATTTTTTCGTATGGTCATCTCTTTCTTACTCAAGCTTTCTATTTTGTTGTTTATATTATCTCATTGCTGTTATATATAATTATGGCCCCATCCATTTATTAAATTATTAAAAGTAATCTAAACACCTTGTAAAGCTTTTCCGATGTTTCCCATTTTATATAATTAACTGGAGCATGTTCTGGATTGTAATATTTCTACTGAAGTTGCAATACAGCTTTTTATTAAGCACAGTTGGCAATTCATTCTCCGTTTGTGGCAAAGTAAAGTTGGCTTCAAAAGCAGGAACGACAAGAGCCTGAAATGTTTGTTTGACATTTAAAAGTATATATACACTGTTTTATAATGTCAACCTTAAATTACCTAAATATACCTACTATTTATTTTTTCGTATGGTCATCTCTTTCTTACTCAAGCTTTCTATTTTGTTGTTTATATTATCTCATTGCTGTTATATATAATTATGGCCCCATCCATTTATTAAATTATTAAAGGTAATCTAAACACCTTGTAAGGCTTTTCCGATGTTTCCCATTTTATATAATTAACTGGAGCATGTTCTGGATTGTAATATTTCTACTGAAGTTGCAATACAGCTTTTTATTAAGCACAGTCGGCAATTCATTCTCCGTTTGTGGCAAAGTAACGTTGGCTTCAAAAGCAGGAACGACAAGAGCCTGAAATGTTTGTTTGACATTTAAAAGTATATATACACTGTTTTATAATGTCAACCTTAAATTACCTAAATATACCTACTATTTATTTTTTCGTATGGTCATCTCTTTCTTACTCAAGCTTTCTATTTTGTTGTTTATATTATCTCATTGCTGTTATATATAATTATGGCCCCATCCATTTATTAAATTATTAAAAGTAATCTAAACACCTTGTAAGGCTTTTCCGATGTTTCCCATTTTATATAATTAACTGGAGCATGTTCTGGATTGTAATATTTCTACTGAAGTTGCAATACAGCTTTTTATTAAGCACAGTTGGCAATTCATTCTCCGTTTGTGGAAAAGTAACGTTGGCTTCAAAAGCAGGAACGACAAGAGCCTGAAATGTTTGTTTGACATTTAAAAGTATATATACACTGTTTTATAATGTCAACCTTAAATTACCTAAATATACCTACTATTTATTTTTTCGTATGGTCATCTCTTTCTTACTCAAGCTTTCTATTTTGTTGTTTATATTATCTCATTGCTGTTATATATAATTGTGGCCCCATCCATTTATTAAATTATTAAAAGTAATCTAAACACCTTGTAAAGCTTTTCCGATGTTTCCCTTTTTATATAATTAACTGGAGCATGTTCTGGATTGTAATATTTCTACTGAAGTTGCAATACAGCTTTTTATTAAGCACAGTCGGCAATTCATTCTCCGTTTGTGGCAAAGTAACGTTGGCTTCAAAAGCAGGAACGACAAGAGCCTGAAATGTTTGTTTGACATTTAAAAGTATATATACACTGTTTTATAATGTCAACCTTAAATTACCTAAATATACCTACTATTTATTTTTTCGTATGGTCATCTCTTTCTTACTCAAGCTTTCTATTTTGTTGTTTATATTATCTCATTGCTGTTATATATAATTATGGCCCCATCCATTTATTAAATTATTAAAAGTAATCTAAACACCTTGTAAAGCTTTTCCGATGTTTCCCATTTTATATAATTAACTGGAGCATGTTCTGGATTGTAATATTTCTACTGAAGTTGCAATACAGCTTTTTATTAAGCACAGTTGGCAATTCATTCTCCGTTTGTGGCAAAGTAAAGTTGGCTTCAAAAGCAGGAACGACAAGAGCCTGAAATGTTTGTTTGACATTTAAAAGTATATATACACTGTTTTATAATGTCAACCTTAAATTACCTAAATATACCTACTATTTATTTTTTCGTATGGTCATCTCTTTCTTACTCAAGCTTTCTATTTTGTTGTTTATATTATCTCATTGCTGTTATATATAATTATGGCCCCATCCATTTATTAAATTATTAAAGGTAATCTAAACACCTTGTAAGGCTTTTCCGATGTTTCCCATTTTATATAATTAACTGGAGCATGTTCTGGATTGTAATATTTCTACTGAAGTTGCAATACAGCTTTTTATTAAGCACAGTCGGCAATTCATTCTCCGTTTGTGGCAAAGTAACGTTGGCTTCAAAAGCAGGAACGACAAGAGCCTGAAATGTTTGTTTGACATTTAAAAGTATATATACACTGTTTTATAATGTCAACCTTAAATTACCTAAATATACCTACTATTTATTTTTTCGTATGGTCATCTCTTTCTTACTCAAGCTTTCTATTTTGTTGTTTATATTATCTCATTGCTGTTATATATAATTATGGCCCCATCCATTTATTAGATTATTAAAAGTAATCTAAACACCTTGTAAGGCTTTTCCGATGTTTCCCATTTTATATAATTAACTTCAGCATGTTCTGGATTGTAATATTTCTACTGAAGTTGCAATACAGCTTTTTATTAAGCACAGTCGGCAATTCATTCTCCGTTTGTGGCAAAGTAACGTTGGCTTCAAAAGTAGGAACGACAAGAGCCTGAAATGTTTGTTTGACATTTAAAAGTATATATACACTGTTTTATAATGTCAACCTTAAATTACCTAAATTACCTACTAGTTATTTTTTCGTATGGTAATCTCTTTCTTACTCAAACTTTCTATTTTGTTGTTTATATTATCTCATTGCTGTTATATACAATTGGTGCCTCATCCACATTATTAAATTATTAAAAGTAATCTAAACACATTGTAAGGCTTTTCCGTGTTTTCCATTTTATATAATTAACTGGAGCATGTTCTGGATTGTAATATTTCTAATGAAATTGCAATAAAGCTTTTTATTAAGCACAGTTGGCAATTCATTCTCCGTTTGTGGCAAACTGACGTTGGCTTCAAAAGTAGGAACGACAAGAGCCTGAAATGTTTGTTTGACATTTAAAAGTATATATACACTGTTTTATAATGTCAACCTTAAATTACCTAAATATACCTACTATTTATTTTTTCGTATGGTCATCTCTTTCTTACTCAAGCTTTCTATTTTGTTGTTTATATTATCTCATTGCTGTTATATATAATTATGGCCCCATCCATTTATTAAATTATTAAAAGTAATCTAAACACCTTGTAAGGCTTTTCCGATGTTTTCCATTAAATATAATTAACTGGAGCATGTTCTGGATTGTAATATTTCTACTGAAGTTGCAATACAGCTTTTTATTAAGCACAGTTGGCAATTCATTCTCCGTTTGTGGAAAAGTAACGTTGGCTTCAAAAGCAGGAACGACAAGAGCCTGAAATGTTTGTTTGACATTTAAAAGTATATATACACTGTTTTATAATGTCAACCTTAAATTACCTAAATATACCTACTATTTATTTTTTCGTATGGTCATCTCTTTCTTACTCAAGCTTTCTATTTTGTTGTTTATATTATCTCATTGCTGTTATATATAATTATGGCCCCATCCAGTTATTAAATTATTAAAAGTAATCTAAACACCTTGTAAGGCTTTTCCGATGTTGCCCATTTTATATAATTAACTGGAGCATGTTCTGGATTGTAATATTTCTACTGAAGTCGCAATACAGCTTTTTCTTAAGCACAGTTGGCAATTCATTCTCCGTTTGTGGAAAAGTAACGTTGGTTTCAAAAGCAGGAACGACAAGAGCCTGAAATGTTTGTTTGACATTTAAAAGTATATATACACTGTTTTATAATGTCAACCTTAAATTACCTAAATATACCTACTATTTATTTTTTCGTATGGTCATCTCTTTCTTACTCAAGCTTTCTATTTTGTTGTTTATATTATCTCATTGCTGTTATATATAATTATGGCCCCATCCATATATTAAATTATTAAAAGTAATCTAAACACCTTGTAAAACTTTTCCGATGTTTCCCATTTTATATAATTAACTGGAGCATGTTCTGGATTGTAATATTTCTACTGAAGTTGCAATACAGCTTTTTATTAAGCACAGTTGGCAATTCATTCTCCGTTTGTGGAAAAGTAACGTTGGCTTCAAAAGCAGGAACGACAAGAGCCTGAAATGTTTGTTTGACATTTAAAAGTATATATACACTGTTTTATAATGTCAACCTTAAATTACCTAAATATACCTACTATTTATTTTTTCGTATGGTCATCTCTTTCTTACTCAAGCTTTCTATTTTGTTGTTTATATTATCTCATTGCTGTTATATATAATTATGGCCCCATCCATTTATTAAATTATTAAAAGTAATCTAAACACCTTGTAAGGCTTTTCCGATGTTTCCCATTTTATATAATTAACTGGAGCATGTTCTGGATTGTAATATTTCTACTGAAGTTGCAATACAGCTTTTTATTAAGCACAGTTGGCAATTCATTCTCCGTTTGCGGAAAAGTAACGTTGGCTTCAAAAGCAGGAACGACAAGAGCCTGAAATGTTTGTTTGACATTTAAAAGTATATATACACTGTTTTATAATGTCAACCTTAAATTACCTAAATATACCTACTATTTATTTTTTCGTATGGTCATCTCTTTCTTACTCAAGCTTTCTATTTTGTTGTTTATATTATCTCATTGCTGTTATATATAATTATGGCCCCATCCATTTATTAAATTATTAAAAGTAATCTAAACACCTTGTAAGGCTTTTCCGATGTTTCCCATTTTATATAATTAACTGGAGCATGTTCTGGATTGTAATATTTCTACTGAAGTTGCAATACAGCTTTTTATTAAGCACAGTTGGCAATTCATTCTCCGTTTGTGGAAAAGTAACGTTGGCTTCAAAAGCAGGAACGACAAGAACCTGAAATGTTTGTTTGACATTTAAAAGTATATATACACTGTTTTATAATGTCAACCTTAAATTACCTAAATATACCTACTATTTATTTTTTCGTATGGTCATCTCTTTCTTACTCAAGCTTTCTATTTTGTTGTTTATATTATCTCATTGCTGTTATATATAATTGTGGCCCCATCCATTTATTAAATTATTAAAAGTAATCTAAACACCTTGTAAAGCTTTTCCGATGTTTCCCTTTTTATATAATTAACTGGAGCATGTTCTGGATTGTAATATTTCTACTGAAGTTGCAATACAGCTTTTTATTAAGCACAGTCGGCAATTCATTCTCCGTTTGTGGCAAAGTAACGTTGGCTTCAAAAGCAGGAACGACAAGAGCCTGAAATGTTTGTTTGACATTTAAAAGTATATATACACTGTTTTATAATGTCAACCTTAAATTACCTAAATATACCTACTATTTATTTTTTCGTATGGTCATCTCTTTCTTACTCAAGCTTTCTATTTTGTTGTTTATATTATCTCATTGCTGTTATATATAATTATGGCCCCATCCATTTATTAAATTATTAAAAGTAATCTAAACACCTTGTAAAGCTTTTCCGATGTTTCCCATTTTATATAATTAACTGGAGCATGTTCTGGATTGTAATATTTCTACTGAAGTTGCAATACAGCTTTTTATTAAGCACAGTTGGCAATTCATTCTCCGTTTGTGGCAAAGTAAAGTTGGCTTCAAAAGCAGGAACGACAAGAGCCTGAAATGTTTGTTTGACATTTAAAAGTATATATACACTGTTTTATAATGTCAACCTTAAATTACCTAAATATACCTACTATTTATTTTTTCGTATGGTCATCTCTTTCTTACTCAAGCTTTCTATTTTGTTGTTTATATTATCTCATTGCTGTTATATATAATTATGGCCCCATCCATTTATTAAATTATTAAAGGTAATCTAAACACCTTGTAAGGCTTTTCCGATGTTTCCCATTTTATATAATTAACTGGAGCATGTTCTGGATTGTAATATTTCTACTGAAGTTGCAATACAGCTTTTTATTAAGCACAGTCGGCAATTCATTCTCCGTTTGTGGCAAAGTAACGTTGGCTTCAAAAGCAGGAACGACAAGAGCCTGAAATGTTTGTTTGACATTTAAAAGTATATATACACTGTTTTATAATGTCAACCTTAAATTACCTAAATATACCTACTATTTATTTTTTCGTATGGTCATCTCTTTCTTACTCAAGCTTTCTATTTTGTTGTTTATATTATCTCATTGCTGTTATATATAATTATGGCCCATCCATTTATTAAATTATTAAAAGTAATCTAAACACCTTGTAAGGCTTTTCCGATGTTTCCCATTTTATATAATTAACTGGAGCATGTTCTGGATTGTAATATTTCTACTGAAGTTGCAATACAGCTTTTTATTAAGCACAGTCGGCAATTCATTCTCCGTTTGTGGCAAAGTAACGTTGGCTTCAAAAGCAGGAACGACAAGAGCCTGAAATGTTTGTTTGACATTTAAAAGTATATATACACTGTTTTATAATGTCAACCTTAAATTACCTAAATATACCTACTATTTATTTTTTCGTATGGTCATCTCTTTCTTACTCAAGCTTTCTATTTTGTTGTTTATATTATCTCATTGCTGTTATATATAATTATGGCCCCATCCATTTATTAAATTATTAAAAGTAATCTAAACACCTTGTAAAGCTTTTCCGATGTTTCCCATTTTATATAATTAACTGGAGCATGTTCTGGATTGTAATATTTCTACTGAAGTTGCAATACAGCTTTTTATTAAGCACAGTCGGCAATTCATTCTCCGTTTGTGGCAAAGTAACGTTGGCTTCAAAAGTAGGAACGACAAGAGCCTGAAATGTTTGTTTGACATTTAAAAGTATATATACACTGTTTTATAATGTCAACCTTAAATTACCTAAATTACCTACTAGTTATTTTTTCGTATGGTCATCTCTTTCTTACTCAAGCTTTCTATTTTGTTGTTTATATTATCTCATTGCTGTTATAAACAATTGGTGCCCCATCCACATTATTAAATTATTAAAAGTAATCTAAACACATTGTAAGGCTTTTCCGTGTTTTCCATTTTATATAATTAACTGGAGGATGTTCTGGATTGTAATATTTCTACTGAAGTTGCAATAAAGCTTTTTATTAAGCACAGTTAGAAATTTATTCTCCGTTTGTGGCCAAGTGACGTTGGCTTCAAAAGTAGGAACGACAAGAGCCTGAAATGCTTCTTTGACATTTAAAAGTATATATACACTGTTTTATAATGTCAACCTTAAATTACCTAAATATACCTACTATTTATTTTTTCGTATGGTCATCTCTTTCTTACTCAAGCTTTCTATTTTGTTGTTTATATTATCTCATTGCTGTTATATATAATTATGGCCCCATCCATTTATTAAATTATTAAAAGTAATCTGAACACCTTGTAAGGCTTTTCCGTGTTTTCCATTTTATATAATTAACTGGAGCATGTTCTGGATTGTAATATTTCTACTGAAGTTGCAATACAGCTTTTTATTAAGCACAGTTAGAAATTCATTCTCCGTTTGTGGCAAACTGACGTTGGCTTCAAAAGTAGGAACGACAAGAGCCTGAAATGTTTGTTTGGCATTTAAAAGTATATATACACTGTTTTATAATGTCAACCTTAAATTACCTAAATTACCTACTAGTTATTTTTTCGTATGGTAATCTCTTTCTTACTCAAACTTTCTATTTTGTTGTTTATATTATCTCATTGCTGTTATATACAATTGGTGCCTCATCCACATTATTAAATTATTAAAAGTAATCTAAACACATTGTAAGGCTTTTCCGTGTTTTCCATTTTATATAATTAACTGGAGCATGTTCTGGATTGTAATATTTCTAATGAAATTGCAATAAAGCTTTTTATTAAGCACAGTTGGCAATTCATTCTCCGTTTGTGGCAAACTGACGTTGGCTTCAAAAGTAGGAACGACAAGAGCCTGAAATGTTTGTTTGACATTTAAAAGTATATATACACTGTTTTATAATGTCAACCTTAAATTACCTAATTATACCTACTATTTATTTTTTCGTATGGTCATCTCTTTCTTACTCAAGCTTTCTATTTTGTTGTTTATATTATCTCATTGCTGTTATATATAATTATGGCCCCATCCATTTATTAAATTATTAAGAGTAATCTAAACACCTTGTAAGGCTTTTCCGATGTTTTCCATTAAATATAATTAACTGGAGCATGTTCTGGATTGTAATATTTCTACTGAAGTTGCAATACAGCTTTGATTAAGCACAGTTGGCAATTCATTCTCCGTTTGTGGAAAAGTAACGTTGGCTTCAAAAGCAGGAACGACAAGAGCCTGAAATGTTTGTTTGACATTTAAAAGTATATATACACTGTTTTATAATGTCAACCTTAAATTACCTAAATATACCTACTATTTATTTTTTCGTATGGTCATCTCTTTCTTACTCAAGCTTTCTATTTTGTTGTTTATATTATCTCATTGCTGTTATATATAATTATGGCCCCATCCAGTTATTAAATTATTAAAAGTAATCTAAACACCTTGTAAGGCTTTTCCGATGTTGCCCATTTTATATAATTAACTGGAGCATGTTCTGGATTGTAATATTTCTACTGAAGTCGCAATACAGCTTTTTATTAAGCACAGTTGGCAATTCATTCTCCGTTTGTGGAAAAGTAACGTTGGCTTCAAAGCAGGAACGACAAGAGCCTGAAATGTTTGTTTGACATTTAAAAGTATATATACACTGTTTTATAATGTCAACCTTAAATTACCTAAATATACCTACTATTTATTTTTTCGTATGGTCATCTCTTTCTTACTCAAGCTTTCTATTTTGTTGTTTATATTATCTCATTGCTGTTATATATAATTATGGCCCCATCCATATATTAAATTATTAAAAGTAATCTAAACACCTTGTAAGGCTTTTCCGATGTTTCCCATTTTATATAATTAACTGGAGCATGTTCTGGATTGTAATATTTCTACTGAAGTTGCAATACAGCTTTTTATTAAGCACAGTTGGCAATTCATTCTCCGTTTGTGGAAAAGTAACGTTGGCTTCAAAAGCAGGAACGACAAGAGCCTGAAATGTTTGTTTGACATTTAAAAGTATATATACACTGTTTTATAATGTCAACCTTAAATTACCTAAATATACCTACTATTTATTTTTTCGTATGGTCATCTCTTTCTTACTCAAGCTTTCTATTTTGTTGTTTATATTATCTCATTGCTGTTATATATAATTATGGCCCCATCCATTTATTAAATTATTAAAAGTAATCTAAACACCTTGTAAGGCTTTTCCGATGTTTCCCATTTTATATAATTAACTGGAGCATGTTCTAAATTGTAATATTTCTACTGAAGTTGCAATACAGCTTTTTATTAAGCACAGTTGGCAATTCATTCTCCGTTTGTGGAAAAGTAACGTTGGCTTCAAAAGCAGGAACGACAAGAGCCTGAAATGTTTGTTTGACATTTAAAAGTATATATACACTGTTTTATAATGTCAACCTTAAATTACCTAAATATACCTACTATTTATTTTTTCGTATGGTCATCTCTTTCTTACTCAAGCTTTCTATTTTGTTGTTTATATTATCTCATTGCTGTTATATATAATTGTGGCCCCATCCATTTATTAAATTATTAAAAGTAATCTAAACACCTTGTAAAGCTTTTCCGATGTTTCCCTTTTTATATAATTAACTGGAGCATGTTCTGGATTGTAATATTTCTACTGAAGTTGCAATACAGCTTTTTATTAAGCACAGTCGGCAATTCATTCTCCGTTTGTGGCAAAGTAACGTTGGCTTCAAAAGCAGGAACGACAAGAGCCTGAAATGTTTGTTTGACATTTAAAAGTATATATACACTGTTTTATAATGTCAACCTTAAATTACCTAAATATACCTACTATTTATTTTTTCGTATGGTCATCTCTTTCTTACTCAAGCTTTCTATTTTGTTGTTTATATTATCTCATTGCTGTTATATATAATTATGGCCCCATCCATTTATAAAATTATTAAAAGTAATCTAAACACCTTGTAAAGCTTTTCCGATGTTTCCCATTTTATATAATTAACTGGAGCATGTTCTGGATTGTAATATTTCTACTGAAGTTGCAATACAGCTTTTTATTAAGCACAGTCGGCAATTCATTCTCCGTTTGTGGCAAAGTAACGTTGGCTTCAAAAGTAGGAACGACAAGAGCCTGAAATGTTTGTTTGACATTTAAAAGTATATATACACTGTTTTATAATGTCAACCTTAAATTACCTAAATATACCTACTATTTATTTTTTCGTATGGTCATCTCTTTCTTACTCAAGCTTTCTATTTTGTTGTTTATATTATCTCATTGCTGTTATATATAATTATGGCCCCATCCATTTATTAAATTATTAAAAGTAATCTAAACACCTTGTAAGGCTTTTCCGATGTTTCCCATTTTATATAATTAACTGGAGCATGTTCTGGATTGTAATATTTCTACTGAAGTTGCAATACAGCTTTTTATTAAGCACAGTCGGCAATTCATTCTCCGTTTGTGGCAAAGTAACGTTGGCTTCAAAAGCAGGAACGACAAGAGCCTGAAATGTTTGTTTGACATTTAAAAGTATATATACACTGTTTTATAATGTCAACCTTAAATTACCTAAATATACCTACTATTTATTTTTTCGTATGGTCATCTCTTTCTTACTCAAGCTTTCTATTTTGTTGTTTATATTATCTCATTGCTGGTATATATAATTATGGCCCCATCCATATTATTAAGTTATTAAAAGTAATCTAAACACCTTGTAAGGCTTTTCCGTGTTTTCCATTTTATATAATTAACTGGAGCATGTTCTGGATTGTAATATTTCTACTAAAGTTGCAATACAGCTTTTTATTAAGCACAGTTAGAAATTCATTCTCCGTTAGTGGCAAACTGACGTTGGCTTCAAAAGTAGGAACGACAAGAGCCTGAAATGTTTGTTTGACATTTAAAAGTATATATACACTGTTTTATAATGTCAACCTTAAATTACCTAAATTACCTACTAGTTATTTTTTCGTATGGTCATCTCTTTCTTACTCAAGCTTTCTATTTTGTTGTTTATATTATCTCATTGCTGTTATAAACAATTGGTGCCCCATCCACATTATTAAATTATTAAAAGTAATCTAAACACATTGTAAGGCTTTTCCGTGATTTCCATTTTATATAATTAACTGGAGCATGTTCTGGATTGTAATATTTCTACTGAAGTTGCAATAAAGCTTTTTATTAAGCACAGTTAGAAATTTATTCTCCGTTTGTGGCCAAGTGACGTTGGCTTCAAAAGTAGGAACGACAAGAGCCTGAAATGCTTCTTTGACATTTAAAAGTATATATACACTGTTTTATAATGTCAACCTTAAATTACCTAAATATACCTACTATTTATTTTTTCGTATGGTCATCTCTTTCTTACTCAAGCTTTCTATTTTGTTGTTTATATTATCTCATTGCTGTTATATATAATTATGGCCCCATCCATTTATTAAATTATTAAAAGTAATCTAAACACCTTGTAAGGCTTTTCCGTGTTTTCCATTTTATATAATTAACTGGAGCATGTTCTGGATTGTAATATTTCTACTGAAGTTGCAATACAGCTTTTTATTAAGCACAGTTAGAAATTCATTCTCCGTTTGTGGCAAACTGACGTTGGCTTCAAAAGTAGGAACGACAAGAGCCTGAAATGTTTGTTTGACATTTAAAAGTATATATACACTGTTTTATAATGTCAACCTTAAATTACCTAAATTACCTACTAGTTATTTTTTCGTATGGTAATCTCTTTCTTACTCAACCTTTCTATTTTGTTGTTTATATTATCTCATTGCTGTTATATACAATTGGTGCCTCATCCACATTATTAAATTATTAAAAGTAATCTAAACACATTGTAAGGCTTTTCCGTGTTTTCCATTTTATATAATTAACTGGAGCATGTTCTGGATTGTAATATTTCTAATGAAATTGCAATAAAGCTTTTTATTAAGCACAGTTGGCAATTCATTCTCCGTTTGTGGCAAACTGACGTTGGCTTCAAAAGTAGGAACGACAAGAGCCTGAAATGTTTGTTTGACATTTAAAAGTATATATACACTGTTTTATAATGTCAACCTTAAATTACCTAAATATACCTACTATTTATTTTTTCGTATGGTCATCTCTTTCTTACTCAAGCTTTCTATTTTGTTGTTTATATTATCTCATTGCTGTTATATATAATTATGGCCCCATCCATTTATTAAATTATTAAAAGTAATCTAAACACCTTGTAAGGCTTTTCCGATGTTTTCCATTAAATATAATTAACTGGAGCATGTTCTGGATTGTAATATTTCTACTGAAGTTGCAATACAGCTTTTTATTAAGCACAGTTGGCAATTCATTCTCCGTTTGTGGAAAAGTAACGTTGGCTTCAAAAGCAGGAACGACAAGAGCCTGAAATGTTTGTTTAACATTTAAAAGTATATATACACTGTTTTATAATGTCAACCTTAAATTACCTAAATATACCTACTATTTATTTTTTCGTATGGTCATCTCTTTCTTACTCAAGCTTTCTATTTTGTTGTTTATATTATCTCATTGCTGTTATATATAATTATGGCCCCATCCAGTTATTAAATTATTAAAAGTAATCTAAACACCTTGTAAGGCTTTTCCGATGTTGCCCATTTTATATAATTAACTGGAGCATGTTCTGGATTGTAATATTTCTACTGAAGTCGCAATACAGCTTTTTATTAAGCACAGTTGGCAATTCATTCTCCGTTTGTGGAAAAGTAACGTTGGCTTCAAAAGCAGGAACGACAAGAGCCTGAAATGTTTGTTTGACATTTAAAAGTATATATACACTGTTTTATAATGTCAACCTTAAATTACCTAAATATACCTACTATTTATTTTTTCGTATGGTCATCTCTTTCTTACTCAAGCTTTCTATTTTGTTGTTTATATTATCTCATTGCTGTTATATATAATTATGGCCCCATCCATATATTAAATTATTAAAAGTAATCTAAACACCTTGTAAGGCTTTTCCGATGTTTCCCATTTTATATAATTAACTGGAGCATGTTCTGGATTGTAATATTTCTACTGAAGTTGCAATACAGCTTTTTATTAAGCACAGTTGGCAATTCATTCTCCGTTTGTGGAAAAGTAACGTTGGCTTCAAAAGCAGGAACGACAAGAGCCTGAAATGTTTGTTTGACATTTAAAAGTATATATACACTGTTTTATAATGTCAACCTTAAATTACCTAAATATACCTACTATTTATTTTTTCGTATGGTCATCTCTTTCTTACTCAAGCTTTCTATTTTGTTGTTTATATTATCTCATTGCTGTTATATATAATTATGGCCCCATCCATTTATTAAATTATTAAAAGTAATCTAAACACCTTGTAAGGCTTTTCCGATGTTTCCCATTTTATATAATTAACTGGAGCATGTTCTGGATTGTAATATTTCTACTGAAGTTGCAATACAGCTTTTTATTAAGCACAGTTGGCAATTCATTCTCCGTTTGTGGAAAAGTAACGTTGGCTTCAAAAGCAGGAACGACAAGAGCCTGAAATGTTTGTTTGACATTTAAAAGTATATATACACTGTTTTATAATGTCAACCTTAAATTACCTAAATATACCTACTATTTATTTTTTCGTATGGTCATCTCTTTCTTACTCAAGCTTTCTATTTTGTTGTTTATATTATCTCATTGCTGTTATATATAATTATGGCCCCATCCATTTATTAAATTATTAAAAGTAATCTAAACACCTTGTAAGGCTTTTCCGATGTTTTCCATTTTATATAATTAACTGGAGCATGTTCTGGATTGTAATATTTCTAGTGAAGTTGAAATACAGCTTTTTATTAAGCACAGTTAGAAATTCATTCTCCGTTTGTGGCAAAGTGACGTTGGCTTCAAAAGTAGGAACGACAAGAGCCTGAAATGCTTGTTTGACATTTAAAAGTATATATACACTGTTTTATAATGTCAACCTTAAATTACCTAAATATACCTACTATTTATTTTTTCGTATGGTCATCTCTTTCTTACTCAAGCTTTCTATTTTGTTGTTTATATTATCTCATTGCTGTTATATATAATTATGGCCCCATCCATTTATTAAATTATTAAAAGTAATCTAAACACCTTGTAAGGCTTTTCCGTTGTTTTCCATTTTATATAATTAACTGGAGCATGTTCTGGATTGTAATATTTATACTGAAGTTGCAATACAGCTTTTTATTAAGCACAGTTGGCAATTCATTCTCCGTTTGTGGCAAAGTAACGTTGGCTTCAAAAGCAGGAGCGACAAGAGCCTGAAATGTTTGTTTGACATTTAAAAGTATATATACACTGTTTTATAATGTCAACCTTAAATTACCTAAATATACCTACTATTTATTTTTTCGTATGGTCATCTCTTTCTTACTCAAGCTTTCTATTTTGTTGTTTATATTATCTCATTGCTGTTATATATAATTATGGCCCCATCCATTTATTAAATTATTAAAAGTAATCTAAACACCTTGTAAGGCTTTTCCGATGTTTCCCATTTTATATAATTAACTGGAGCATGTTCTGGATTGTAATATTTCTACTGAAGTTGCAATACAGCTTTTTATTAAGCACAGTTGGCAATTCATTCTCCGTTTGTGGAAAAGTAACGTTGGCTTCAAAAGCAGGAACGACAAGAGCCTGAAATGTTTGTTTGACATTTAAAAGTATATATACACTGTTTTATAATGTCAACCTTAAATTACCTAAATATACCTACTATTTATTTTTTCGTATGGTCATCTCTTTCTTACTCAAGCTTTCTATTTTGTTGTTTATATTATCTCATTGCTGTTATATATAATTATGGCCCCATCCATTTATTAAATTATTAAAAGTAATCTAAACACCTTGTAAGGCTTTTCCGATGTTTTCCATTTTATATAATTAACTGGAGCATGTTCTGGATTGTAATATTTCTAGTGAAGTTGAAATACAGCTTTTTATTAAGCACAGTTAGAAATTCATTCTCCGTTTGTGGCAAAGTGACGTTGGCTTCAAAAGTAGGAACGACAAGAGCCTGAAATGCTTGTTTGACATTTAAAAGTATATATACACTGTTTTATAATGTCAACCTTAAATTACCTAAATATACCTACTATTTATTTTTTCGTATGGTCATCTCTTTCTTACTCAAGCTTTCTATTTTGTTGTTTATATTATCTCATTGCTGTTATATATAATTATGGCCCCATCCATTTATTAGATTATTAAAAGTAATCTAAACACCTTGTAAGGCTTTTCCGATGTTTTCCATTTTATATAATTAACTGGAGCATGTTCTGGATTGTAATATTTATACTGAAGTTGCAATACAGCTTTTTATTAAGCACAGTTGGCAATTCATTCTCCGTTTGTGGCAAAGTAACGTTGGCTTCAAAAGCAGGAGCGACAAGAGCCTGAAATGTTTGTTTGACATTTAAAAGTATATATACACTGTTTTATAATGTCAACCTTAAATTACCTAAATATACCTACTATTTATTTTTTCGTATGGTCATCTCTTTCTTACTCAAGCTTTCTATTTTGTTGTTTATATTATCTCATTGCTGTTATATATAATTATGGCCCCATCCATTTATTAAATTATTAAAAGTAATCTAAACACCTTGTAAGGCTTTTCCGATGTTTCCCATTTTATATAATTAACTGGAGCATGTTCTGGATTGTAATATTTCTACTGAAGTTGCAATACAGCTTTTTATTAAGCACAGTTGGCAATTCATTCTCCGTTTGTGGAAAAGTAACGTTGGCTTCAAAAGCAGGAACGACAAGAGCCTGAAATGTTTGTTTGACATTTAAAAGTATATATACACTGTTTTATAATGTCAACCTTAAATTACCTAAATATACCTACTATTTATTTTTTCGTATGGTCATCTCTTTCTTACTCAAGCTTTCTATTTTGTTGTTTATATTATCTCATTGCTGTTATATATAATTATGGCCCCATCCATTTATTAAATTATTAAAAGTAATCTAAACACCTTGTAAGGCTTTTCCGATGTTTTCCATTTTATATAATTAACTGGAGCATGTTCTGGATTGTAATATTTCTAGTGAAGTTGAAATACAGCTTTTTATTAAGCACAGTTAGAAATTCATTCTCCGTTTGTGGCAAAGTGACGTTGGCTTCAAAAGTAGGAACGACAAGAGCCTGAAATGCTTGTTTGACATTTAAAAGTATATATACACTGTTTTATAATGTCAACCTTAAATTACCTAAATATACCTACTATTTATTTTTTCGTATGGTCATCTCTTTCTTACTCAAGCTTTCTATTTTGTTGTTTATATTATCTCATTGCTGTTATATATAATTATGGCCCCATCCATTTATTAAATTATTAAAAGTAATCTAAACACCTTGTAAGGCTTTTCCGATGTTTTCCATTTTATATAATTAACTGGAGCATGTTCTGGATTGTAATATTTATACTGAAGTTGCAATACAGCTTTTTATTAAGCACAGTTGGCAATTCATTCTCCGTTTGTGGCAAAGTAACGTTGGCTTCAAAAGCAGGAGCGACAAGAGCCTGAAATGTTTGTTTGACATTTAAAAGTATATATACACTGTTTTATAATGTCAACCTTAAATTACCTAAATATACCTACTATTTATTTTTTCGTATGGTCATCTCTTTCTTACTCAAGCTTTCTATTTTGTTGTTTATATTATCTCATTGCTGTTATATATAATTATGGCCCCATCCATTTATTAAATTATTAAAAGTAATCTAAACACCTTGTAAGGCTTTTCCGATGTTTCCCATTTTATATAATTAACTGGAGCATGTTCTGGATTGTAATATTTCTACTGAAGTTGCAATACAGCTTTTTATTAAGCACAGTTGGCAATTCATTCTCCGTTTGTGGAAAAGTAACGTTGGCTTCAAAAGCAGGAACGACAAGAGCCTGAAATGTTTGTTTGACATTTAAAAGTATATATACACTGTTTTATAATGTCAACCTTAAATTACCTAAATATACCTACTATTTATTTTTTCGTATGGTCATCTCTTTCTTACTCAAGCTTTCTATTTTGTTGTTTATATTATCTCATTGCTGTTATATATAATTATGGCCCCATCCATTTATTAAATTATTAAAAGTAATCTAAACACCTTGTAAGGCTTTTCCGATGTTTTCCATTTTATATAATTAACTGGAGCATGTTCTGGATTGTAATATTTCTAGTGAAGTTGAAATACAGCTTTTTATTAAGCACAGTTAGAAATTCATTCTCCGTTTGTGGCAAAGTGACGTTGGCTTCAAAAGTAGGAACGACAAGAGCCTGAAATGCTTGTTTGACATTTAAAAGTATATATACACTGTTTTATAATGTCAACCTTAAATTACCTAAATATACCTACTATTTATTTTTTCGTATGGTCATCTCTTTCTTACTCAAGCTTTCTATTTTGTTGTTTATATTATCTCATTGCTGTTATATATAATTATGGCCCCATCCATTTATTAAATTATTAAAAGTAATCTAAACACCTTGTAAGGCTTTTCCGATGTTTTCCATTTTATATAATTAACTGGAGCATGTTCTGGATTGTAATATTTATACTGAAGTTGCAATACAGCTTTTTATTAAGCACAGTTGGCAATTCATTCTCCGTTTGTGGCAAAGTAACGTTGGCTTCAAAAGCAGGAGCGACAAGAGCCTGAAATGTTTGTTTGACATTTAAAAGTATATATACACTGTTTTATAATGTCAACCTTAAATTACCTAAATATACCTACTATTTATTTTTTCGTATGGTCATCTCTTTCTTACTCAAGCTTTCTATTTTGTTGTTTATATTATCTCATTGCTGTTATATATAATTATGGCCCCATCCATTTATTAAATTATTAAAAGTAATCTAAACACCTTGTAAGGCTTTTCCGATGTTTCCCATTTTATATAATTAACTGGAGCATGTTCTGGATTGTAATATTTCTACTGAAGTTGCAATACAGCTTTTTATTAAGCACAGTTGGCAATTCATTCTCCGTTTGTGGAAAAGTAACGTTGGCTTCAAAAGCAGGAACGACAAGAGCCTGAAATGTTTATTTTACATTTAAAAAAATATATACACTGTGTTCAGACCTCCACAGGTGTTATAGTTAGTTTTTTGTAAAAGCGAGGGTCGCACTGATATAAGGGAATGTGAGCTGCCTGCCCAATATCGAAGGCAGTGCTGGAAGACATTCGCAAAACAATCGCGCGCAAGTGTGAGCGGAACGATCGCGCGTCCCGTAGAAATCAGTCCGGTTTTGTTGCTATTTTGTACCGTGAATTCTGTGTGTTCATAAACTGTTCGAGAGCAAACGGCCAGATGAACGAGAAATACCCACAAGAAAGGTAGGTAGCAACACATTTCTCTAATTGTCGTTTGCGCGTACCCTCGCTAATAATTTGGTAGCTACACTGTTTTACAAAAATAATCCTTACGTTCCCTCTCCTCTTTACTGAGATCCGACGATACTGAAGGAGGCTCTTCCAACTCCCAAAAACGCTGCACCATATTATCCAATGGCTTATCGAAATCTATTTTAGTGCATAGGGATAGCGCTGCTGTAGCAGTTTGATCCAGGCTTCCAATTAAACAATATTTCCATACGGTACTTACAGCACTGGGTGACCCTCGTGGCCCTGCGACGACAGGCCCGACTACTACTGAGCTATACCAATCCGATCCGAAGAGCATGTCGACCGGTTTTTGACATAAAATATTCAGGATCAGCTAGCTGAATGCGTTCTATATGGGGCCAAGCATGTTCTTCAAGATTCATGGATGGACACTTGCAATCGTTTAACACCGGAACCAGAGTGGGCCGAGCCGGGAGATTCAAGCGTTGAGCAAACGATTTACTGAAGAAGGTGTCCTCACTGCCACAATCAATTACTACTCTGGCCAATTGTTTCGTATCATTGCTATTGAAAACATAGACTTGAGTTGTGGCGAGAAGAACTGTACATCGAGGCTTTGTGAATGCCCGAAGAGACGAAACGGATAGTCCTGCGACCTGAGGTTCTGGCTGTGAACTACTATTTGATCGAAGGCGAGGTTTACTATCTTCCAATGTTTTAGAAATCGACTGCTGAACTTTATGGTCGGTACGAGTGTTCATATGCAGTAAGCTATGATGTTTCGCATTGCACTGTTCACAAGCTCTTGGCATAGGACATTGCCTGAGAAAGTGCCCTGGTTCTAAACAATTGAAGCACAACTTTAAGGATTTCACTACTTCGAAACATTTTTGCAAGTTGTCAGGTCATTTGGCAGTCTACAGCAATTCAATTAGTCATTTAAGATTTAGAGCAGCCTGTCTGTATTTGAAACCCTTTTTAGTTATTTGGTTTCAACGCATAATTTAATAAAAATGATGTTGGACGCGCCTGGCCTCTAAGCGCAATATCTGGTATTATTTTGGATACCCCTTTAGTTTTGTTGTGGTAGCTGTATGTAAGCTCCTCTAATATTTCGAATTTCAAGAATTTAGCCGGTAGGTGCGTCAAGGACGGTTAGTGCCCGGTTCGCGCCAAAACGTCACGTGTCTAGAGGATTCCGCGTTGGGATTGGTTGAAGCGTTTTATCGAGTCCAGGTGCACTTGAGGCACGCTGGCCTCGCGGCAGTTGGCAGAGGGTCGGGCTTGAGTAAACTCGTGTGGTGGCAGTCCGTGTTCTTTTTACGTGTCGTTGCATGAATGCAGCATTATGTCGGCTTGTTAGGCCTTTAAACCGCGGTTCTTTTGCTAAATACGCGGGATCACGATCGCTGTGTTTATACATGTAACGGTTACGTTGTCAACAATTGCATAACCCTGGGAGGTCAACGCAAAAACATCATTCCGAAAGGGGACTCGTGAGGACATTCAACCATTTTTCTCCTGTATCGCATGAGCCACGTTAGGTGCCAGAGGCCCGTTCTACTGCTGTAAGGAATGCTTCTCCACTTGTCATTAGCCGAGCCAACAAGGTAAGGATCTGTAATAACCTTTGTGTCGCCGCCAATTTTAATTGTACCGCTTCTCGCATTCAAATTGTGCTGCAAACATGATGCCAGAGTGACGTACACTTCTTGTAAAAATAACTGATGCGAATTAACGCTTGCTATATCAACTAATTTTAATTGTACCGCTTCTCGCATCCAAATCTTGCTGCAAACATGATGCCAGAGTGACGTACACTCCTTGTAAAATTTACTGTGGCGTGCCAACGCCGACTTGACTACTGTCGCATGTTTTATGTGGAATCGTTTGTGAAATGTGCAGTGCAAGTACACTCTAACTAAAATTTCATTGGTGTGCGTCAACTCGTGCGCCGTCAGCCCACTTTAATGATAGCGTAGTCAGCGCCTAAATTTAATATTGCCTATCGCCAGTTTGTGCCGCCAGGCGGCCTTGTACGTCATAATACAGGGCGCTCGGTTGACTCGGGCCCAAATTCAGGCCTTGTTTTTACGCGTTACGGCGACCAGCCGTTGGGCTTAAGCCTACGTCTGGTATCCGACTCGGCTGTGCGCCGGCCCTATAGACAGTAAGCGCTTCCCCCAGCTGGGCTTAACGATTAAGTCAATCTTTTGAATTACTATACTTGTATTTTGTAACATGTTTATTAGATCACCAACGGAGATCCAATACATTTATTAACCTTATCGTTTTTTTCTTGATACTGTTGCGCCTTGTGCATGTATGTTACAGGGTGACTGTGTCACTGTGCCACAACAGTTATGAGGTGAGGCCCAGACGCAGAGGAATAGCATTCCAGGTAGGTGGTCGCGTATGGTACTGTACCGTGGCTCCCAAAATAGTTATTCGCGTATTTTTCCCGAAATAGTTATTTGAGTATTTTTCCGAAATAGTTATTCGCGAATTTTCCCGAAATAGGTATTCGCGTATTGTACCGAAAAGTTATTGGCGCATTTTCCCGAAATAGGTATCTGGGTATTTGTTCGAAATAGTAATTTGAGTATTTTTCCGGAGTAGTACTTTGAGTGCTTCTCGCCCCGCTTAGCCGCCCAGTTTCGGCTGAGCGTGGAAATCCCGAGTCAGAGCTGGTGGCGCCCTCTCTCTAACAACAACCCTACACATATCGCGTAACGCTTGCCCTGTGGCGTACCGGTGTTAACCCAGCCCATCTCCCTGAGCGCATTTTAGCCGAGGCCTTTAGCCTGTTTTATCGATCTCCCAGGGTGAGCGTGCCCCATTTCCCGGATTTGTTTAGTACTCGATACTCGCCTATCAGCGGGTGTCGTAAGGACAATTTAATACCGCAACAAAGTTATTCTTGCACAATAGACATTGCCCTTGGGGTTGCGAGACAACTAACAAAGAGGTACGACTTCCACGAAGTGGCTTTGACCATTGAAAAGAAGTCGATGAACCAGGGTTTGGCTCATACAAAAGCTGCATACGCAGAAGTAGAAGAGACACCTGGCGGGCCTTCTGCGAAATTATTGAATGCCTACCAGAAGCAGTTAGACTGCAAAAGATGTTTTTCCAAAACTCCAGGTTCCAGGCTGGGGATGCTGAAGCTCCCATCGGGTACCTTCACGGACACCAGAGAGGGGGCTCTCAAGTATCTCATTGATGTTCACTTCCCCGGCTCCAGTCTTGTACAAGAAGCTCTACCTGAGAGGCCCCCACGCATCGCGCACACCGCGATGGACTGGAAGACGGCCTCAAAGGTAGTGAGTCTAGATCGTTTGAAGTGGGCACTGTTCACCTTTGAACCATAGAAGAGCGCTGGTGCTGACGGAATTTTTCCGGCTCTGCTACAGCATGGATTGGAGGTGCTGTTACGGCCCCTATATCACATTTTCGTACTAGCCTGGCCCTAGGACACATTCCTGTGCCCTGGAGGACGGTCAAAGTAATTTTCCTACCCAAAGCGGGACATGCAATGCATGATACCGCAAAGGACTTTAGACCTATCAGCCTGACTTCTTTCCTGCTAAAGGTGCAGGAGAGGCTGATTGAAAGGTATATTAAGGATGGAGCATTGGTGGCTTTTCCGCTGCACCCATCACAACACGCCTACCAACAAGGCAAGTCAGTTGAGACGGCACTCCATGCGATCGTTTCAAAGATAGAGAAAACCCTGCACCACAAAGAGCTTTCGCTCGGTGCATTCTTAGACATAGAAGGGGCGTTTGATAATACCTCTTTCGATTCTATCTGTGTAGCGGCCGAAAGGCACGGGATCGAACCCTCGTTGATAAGATGGATCGGTTCTATGCTGTCGGGCCCACAGGTAATCGTTTCAGCAGACGAGTTCTCCATAAGAGCGACGGTCACTAGGGGCTGTCCTCAGGGTGGAGTCCTGTCTCCAATGTTATGGTGTCTGGTCGTGGACGGGCTACTAAGGGAGCTCTCTGCAAAAGGCATCTTTGTGCTAGGTTACGCTGGTGACCTTGCAATATTAGCAATGGGAAAGTTTGCTGGCACAGTAAGTGGGATCATGCAAAAAGCCCTCATTACTGTACAAAACTGGTGTGTAAGGCAAGGGTTCAGGATTAATCCTACCAAGGCAGAACTTGTCATCTTTACCAAAGAAGGAGAATCGAGGGTCTCAGACAGCCCACAATCTTCGGAAAAGCTCTCCAGCCCTCCGAATCGGTCAGATATCTTGGAGTTATCCTGGATTCAAAGCTGACTGGAGGACTCATGTAGAGAGACAAATTCAAAGGGCCACTGCTTCTCTGTGGAGATGTAGACGGACCTTGGAACCAGCTGGGGTCTCAAGCCCCGTGTCACCAAATGGCTATACACGGTGGTTAGAAGACCAATAATAACATATGCTGCTCTTGTTTGGTGGCCAGCAACCAGCAAGGCAACAATCAGAAACAGCCTCAACAGACTACAGAGATTGGCTTGTTTAGGCATAACTGGAGCAATGCGCACTGCTCCTACGGCAGCTCTGGAGGTGCTTCTGGGGCTTCCGCCCCCTCCACCTAGTGATTGAGGCGGAGGCTAGGAAATTAGCCTACAGACTAAGCCAAGGCCAGATGTGGGCCATGAAAGGGGAACAAGTGGGACACTCAGGGATCATCCAACATTTTGAGAAGGTCCCAGAACTTCTCACAAGGAGCGACTTCATGGCTCCGCTTTACATGTTCTATAAAGCATTTCAGGTACTCATCCTGATAGGAACGATTGGTGTCAGCAACAGCGTCTTCTCACTCCAAGGGGACTTGTTTGGTACACAGACGGCTCCAGGATGGCGGGGGGATCTGGTGCTGGCATCTACGGCTGTAGGTCGAGGGTCAAACTCACCGTTGCCCTAGGAAAACATGCCACTGTATTCCAGGCGGAGGTATTTGCCATCCTAACCTGTGCTCAGGAGAACCTTCAAAGAGGTTATTCCAATCTGCATATTTACATCTGCACAGACAGTCAGGCAGCACTAAGAGCATTGAGTTCACCCAGAATCAACTCCAGGTTGGTTCTGGAATGTTGCCAGACACTGAACAGACTCGGTACAACAAACTGGGTGAAACTACTATGGGTACCAGGCCATAGTGAAATAGAGGGTAACGAAGAAGCTGACGCTCTAGCCAGAAGAGGTTCTCAAGAGCCGCTCATCGGCCCTGAGCCGGCTTTAGGAATTACCCGTGCCACCGCAAAGCGACAAGTTGAGCGCTGGTTAAGTAACCAATCCAGCGCCAACTGGGCCTCGGTACAAGGCTACGTCAGGCAAAACTCCTCATCGGGGAAATGTCGCCTACCAACACCTTTACTCTCCTGTCAATGAGCAGGAAAAACATTAGGATCGTGACTGGTTTACTAACAGGACACGGTCACCTACAGAAGCACTTATTCACAATTGGAATCGTAAATGATGCCACCTGCAGAAAGTGCCAGTTGGAGGAAGAAACCTCAATTCATGTTTTATGTCAATGTGTGGCTCTCCTAACACTGCGACATAAACATTTTGGAGCCGGCCTGGTGGAACCCCAGGCAATAAGGGACGTTCCTATGGGTAGGATTTTTTCCTTCGCGTTGGAAACCGGCCTCTTCGAACGAGACCCATAACAAATTAGGTGGGAGCACAATGGACCAATAGGTCTCAGTGCAGCTTACAGCAAGCCCCATCAGAAGAAGAAGAAGAAGAAGGGTTTGGCTTGGCCATCGATCTACCTGTGCTAACAATTGAACTACTTGCCTCAACAATACGCGCTTCTTCATTTAACATGTTTACAAAATATGAAACCGTAGGATCGGCTGGAGCGATAATTAGTTTCTCCCATGTCTTCCTCAAGTGCTTATTTAACTTCTTCGCTAGAATAAACAGTACTGGGACCGACCAACGATCAGTATCATGACCAATTGTTGTAAGTGCACCAATGCATTCGGTGACCGTGGTAGCTAAGGCTCGAATCGACTTTGCATCCCCTGCAGTGACCGAACGTGCACCGAATAAAGTATCTAAGTAAGCATTAGAGAGCAGAGAATTGATCCGATGCAGTGCTATAAGCAGCTGCAGTTAATGGCAACGACGAAATAAGTTGAAGTGGCTCACCACCTAAACATCTCCGCAACTGCATGTGCTTGTAAACGTCAGGATACTGCGAATTCTGATACACTGCCGCCGTAAACACTTTGTTAAAGTTTTGTCAATATTGAATATTACCGGAAAACACAGGTAAATCGAGTTTCGGGAGATTTATACCTCCCCCGGCGTGTGCTAATGGTGTCGCTGTGTTTGATGAATCCTCCGCGGGCTCTGGATACGCGGACAAAACAATTGCCTGGCCATTGTAATACGCGCTTTCGAACTTTTGGATATCCCCTTGCAGGTCCTGAGCTATACCTTGCTTGGCATTATAAGATGCTATCTTTAACATCGTCTTTTGATAAGTTTTAAGCAAAATATATATTTCCTTCCCTATAACTTGTAAACGGTTCTTTAACTTAACGTTCGTGATGTCTTTCTCTAAATCTTAATTCATCAATTACCCCCATGCTTGATTAGGCAAACGACAGTTACAAAGTATACATTGAAAAACAAATACAAATTACCTATTTGAATTCCACTTAAAAATGACCCTAAGCGATAACACAGCTTCAACGCCTATCAAACAACCTTACAAATTCCTATCTTTAGTATCAACGAAATTGTCTCAAAATTTGGAATACACCAAACGACAAAGATACCTTTCGAATCAATTGCCTGCGAACATATGCGCTGCACACTGCCAGCGATAACAAATCGGGCGTACTTACGATAACTAACTTGAATCTAGCTTATATAAGGCTGCCAACCGTCCTGCATTGTGCGGGACGGACCCGCAATAGCAGTACTACTTGTCCCGCATTCAAATAATGCATTGATATCGTCCCGCAAAATGTCAAATAGATACGTCCAGCAAGTCGCGCATTCCTTAATATATTCTTATATTCGTAATATATTGTTGCAAAAGCTGTGAAGTTTTATTTCGCGTTCTCGTGTTATAGACTCCAAAATGCATTCGTACGATTGAATGTACCATGTAGCCTCTTTCTCATAATAATATCTCCTGTGCATGCGCAATGCACCCACGAAGCGGGTTTTTTCTTTAATAAATGCGATGTGGACATCTAAACAAACAGCTTTGAAAGTAGAGACGATGTGCGTAATGTTAATTTCAAAATTTAATAAGCTGTGAAAATGCCTACCAAACTTTAACTGAACATCCAGAACTAGAAGTGCCACAACAGTAACAAATATAATTCAATACCTGCACAGCAACTTAATAATTATTAATTTTTTTAGAGTAAGTCGAACTTACAATTATCCACTTACTGGTTACCAGGGTTACAAGGCTTTAGTATTAATTTACTTACAGTCCACCTTGAACTGTAAGTGAATATTACTTGGTACTCACATACAGAGAGATCAAAAATGAACTTATTCGCGGGAGCCACTGAAAATAATAAAACTTGTGCAGCATACTCTTTGTTGACATAAAATTGTCAATTTTTTAGGCTACCTAATTTATTAAACTATAAAATGTCATTTTCACAAGCCGTTGTTAATTAAATTTTAACTCATTTATTTATTACTTTTCTTTGCTTTTCACAGGCATTGCAAAAATTATGTACCAACCGCGAACTATAAGTGACACTTACAGTTCATGGGTACGTAGGGACCATACATTGTTTTTATTGTATAATCTGCATATACAGTGTGGTCCATTAAGTGTGCAACAAATGGGACATTTTTTTATTAGTTGTAAAACCGAAATTTAAATACCGCCAAAAGTTAGTGCATGTTCGATAACCATATCAGATGCCCTTAGAATGGCTTCAAGTCAAACAATATACAGGGCAGGACAAAAAATATGCAATTCGTTCAAGAATAAAGTTACCTTATTTCAAAAAATATAGCAAAATTTTATTGAGAAAAGTTGTTTAGAATCAAAAGTTATGTTCAAATACAAAGTCACGGCCTCCTATTCGAATTTTGATTCTTTTTTTGTAAAATTTTGTATTATCCCCGTATGATACATATTTTTATTATTATGATTTTATTAAGAGTTTTTCATACGTAAATTATTATTAGTAAAGCATTTGCCTTGTTAAAAAGAATATTTGCGAAATTCTAAAGTTCTGTTAAATATCGTTGCAACAAACATGAAGTGGACGCTTACCTAAAAAAATATAAATCCAAGTAAATTTTACAAATACGGTTCAAGTTGCTAAAAGTTATTTAAAAGGGATGTGGTTGTGGCTACTTTAAATACATATAAAATCAAAATAATAAAAATATGTATCATACGGGGGTAATACAAAATTTTCCAAAAAAGAATCAAAATTCGAATAGGAGGCCGTGACTTTGTATTTGAGCATAACTTTTAATTCTAGACAACTTTTCTCAATAAAATTTTGCTATATTTTTTGAAATAAGGTAACTTTGTTCTTGAACGAATTTCATATTTTTTGTCCTGCCCTGTATATTGTTTGACTTGAAGCCATTCTAAGAGCATCTGATATGGTTATCGAACATGCACTAACTTTTGGCAATATTTAAATTTCGGTTGTACAACTAATAAAAAAATTTCCCATTTGTTGCACACTTAATGGACCACACTGTATTTTCTTGTCTTCCAGTGCTGCCTTCGATATTGGGCAGGCAGCTCACATTCCTTTATATCAACGCGACCCTCGCTTTTACAAAAAGCTAACTACAACACTGCTTTATAATGTCAACTTTATGTCAACTAAACATACCTACTAAAGTACTTTTTCGTATGGTCGTCTCTTTCTTACTCAAGCATTCTATTTTTTTGTTCATATTATCTCATTGCTGTTAATATAATTATGGCCCCATCCATATTGTAATATCCGCCCCTGCTTATAAGGGTTGTAATATTTTATTTACCACGGGTTAGCTCATATATCGGAGCTAGGTTCCGTCGTTCTCTCAGATATACCATAAATAAGCAAAACACACTAACGGAGTATCCTGTATAACATTTATTTTATATAACTATCGTACATGAGTAAATATTCGTGTAATTAATTAAACGAGATGTATATTGCTCAAAATTAACGATCGTATAAAACGCGGCTTCCTGGTTCTCGCGGAGACGGGTTCTACGGACGGTAGCGGCTTCCTGGTTCTCGCGGGCGGGACCTCGTGCGCGATACGTTTGAGGACGTCGTGGTCGCGCAGTCTGTCAAATTTCGCCGAGCTGCAGATTCTGGTTTCTGTAAACAAATAACAAATTAAAACTGCTAACGCGGGTTCTCACCCTATACGTGTAACTACAGTTCGGTGGTGAAATACTCCGAGGAATTCGCTGCACGACGGGGCTTCGCTTGAAGAACGAAACTCCGTATCGGCGTGACTTTTGAGGTTAACAATCCTCGGCACCTGCAGGTGAACTCTTTGGCGAAACTATCAGTGCGGTCCGCAGAGTTCCCAAGCAAGACGGCCGCTACAATTCGCAAGGATTAATTCAGGTAAATTCTACTTAGGTAGCTTGAAGCTTTTAATTCTGCTTGAATAGCAAGGCGGTGAATTTAAAATGCAAGGGAGCTGGGATTTCAATGTTATGTTAGTTATTACTGGACTGCAGGCGGTTTTCGTTGTAGAATATTTTACAGGGAAAATATTTCTGAAGTGTCAGGCGTTCCTCGCGAAACCACTAACTTGAACTCAGCTTATTAGGAGGTTTCTGGAAAATATTGCTGAGTGTCAGGCGTTTCTCGCAAAACCACTAACTTGAACTCAGCTTATGCGGAGGGTTAGAGGAAAGTATTGCTGAGTGTCAGGCGTTTCTCGCGAAACCACTAACTTGAACTCAGCCTCGGAACGGTTCCCCAGGTACTGGTAGAGTCAACGGAGAGACTCTCTGGACAGGGCAGGATGAAGGATCGGGGACTAGGTGTTTGCTGGAGGAGAATCAGGTATCTCTTGGAAATCTCTGGGGAATCTCTCTTGAAATACACTCTGCAACTGGTTTTATAGGTCTTGAAATGCTGTTAGGTGGGGAGAAACGGCGCGCGTCATACCTTTGTTTGCGCTGTTTTCACGGGCGGAACTTCGGTCGGCGCTATCTTATCTTGCTGGGACACGCCGGGTTCTTGATAACGCTAAAGGTCGGCGACGTTTAAATCAGCAAATATTATTTAATATTGAATTAATCGGATTCAAACGGGAGCTAGCGTTACAATATTATTAAATTATTAAAAGTAATCTAAAGGCTTTTCCGAAGTTTCCCACTTTATGTAATTAACTGGAGCATCTCCTGGATTGTAATATTAGTAATGAAATTCGAATACATTTTATTATTAAGCACATTTAGCACTTCATTTCCCTTTTGTGGCAAAGTGACGTAGGCTTCAAAAGCAGGAACAACAAGAGCCTGAAATGTTTTTTTTAACATTTAAAAAAAATTGTACACTGCTTTATAAGGTCAACTGTATGTCTACTAACCATACCTACTAAAGTATTTTGTTCCTATGGTCGTCTCTTTCTTACTCAAGCATTCTATTTTGTTGTTCATATTATCTCATTGCTGTTATATGTAATTATGACCCCATCCATATTATTAAAAGTAATCTAAACACCTTGTAAAGCTTTTCCGATGTTTCCCATTTTATAATAATAATAATAATAATAATAATAATAATAATCTTTATTGTCCAACAGCGGCAGCCAATTATAGGACAAATCATACAAAATCGTTATTACAAAAATACATTAATAAGCAACAAAAACGATATATAGCTATTAAACAAAAAATAAAGAATAGTTCAGCTACATTTAAAATTACAAATATCAAACCAACTTAACCCTAGGTACTATCGATAAGAATAACAAATACATATTTAGAAAATACAAATATTAAATAAACATTTCATCATGAATAAAGTAATAATTATGAATGATTTGAATAATTTTAATCTAAATCAGAGATGATAGATAATAACAGCGAATACTGTAATCAATTAGGAATTTGACGGGATGCTTGCAGGATATTCCGTATACTATCTGAGTGAATATCTACCTCGCTACTTATGGCATTAAAATTAGCACACATTGTATATATGGGCGATTTAAGCATAACATTTGTTCTGGACACAGGCAGATAAAAGGTTTTATTTTGTCTCATATTAACTTGTGGAACATGGAAGGTAAGACTGGATAAAATGCAAGAACAGTCTATTTGATTATGCAATATTTTGTAGAGAAATGTGAGGCTGGCAAAAACTCTTCTAGTTTCACAGGAAGTAAATTGGAATGCATTCAATAAAATGTCGTTATCAATACCCCTTGCAGGATAAGAACCAAATGTTTTCAGCCAGAGATATTTTAAAAATTTTCTTTGTACGCCTTCAATCATTGATCTCTGATACTCATAAAATGGATACCAAATAATACTGCCATATTCAAGTTTTGAACGGACAAAGGCGAAGTAAAGCGTGATTAATGCTGAAGTATTTGTGAATTGTTTACAATTACGCAAAATAAAGCCAAGCATTTTGTGGGCTGACGCAGCCACATTATTAATATGAGTGATAAACGTAAGTTCATTATCAAACAGTATGCCTAAGTCCTTTGTTTGTTCAAAGCGTGCCAACACTATTGAATTGATTTTATAATCAAAGATGAGCGGAGTAAATTTACGTGTATATGTCACAACTTTACATTTCTCTATATTTAGCGCTAGTTTATTTACGGTACACCAGTTGAGAAGCAAGTCAACATCCAACTGCAACTTAACACAGTCCTGCTTGTGATCAACTCGTTGAAAGATCTTGACATCATCAGCAAACATTAAAATGTTAGAATTTAACTTGATCCCTATATCATTAATAAAAAGTATGAATAATAGGGGCCCTAAATTAGAACCCTGAGGAACTCCGGAAATGGCAGTATAAACCTCAGATTTAAAACCATTATACATAACATACTGAGTTCTACCTTCTAGGTATGTTTTAAAAAGATCGATATAAGACTTGTTAAAGCCAAATCCTCGAAGTTTAGACAGTAAGATACTATGTCCAATTCTGTCAAAAGCCTTTGAAAAGTCAGTGTAAACAACGTCCACCTGACCCTGTTTATCTAAGGCTTCAGCAACAAACTGGGTGAAACAGCTCAAATTTGTAATTGTAGAACGTTTTTCTACAAATCCATGCTGATACGGAGATATGTAGTTTTTAACATTTGAGTAAATATGTTGAAATAGAACCAATTCAAAGACTTTTGCAAAATTGGACAAAATAGCTATTGGGCGATAGTTAGAAATATCAGAAATGTCACCACTTTTGAAAATGGGATTGACTCGAGCCATTTTCCATCTTTGTGGAAAGGTCGAGGTTTTTATTCCTAGATTAATTATGGCTAAGAGAGGGTGAACTAGCACTGCAGCACAATCTTTAATAAGAAAACTCGGCACTTGGTCAAGTCCAGCAGTTGACTTGTTTTTCAACCTTCGTATAGCCGCCATAATGTCATCTTCAGATACGCAATTAATTTTGATAAATGGCATGTTATTATCTAAATATTTTTGTTCATCAGGAGTAATAGCTACACCATCAGGAGGCAGATAAACTGAATAAAAATAATTTGCAAAACCATTTACTATCTCCTGTGGAGTATCATAGGTGATATCACCATTACGTAAGAGTCCTGGTATTCTACTATTGCACCTTTTGCTTTGGATATATGACCAGAAGTTTTTAGAGTCGGTATTGATTGAATTTTCAACATCCGTCAGATATTTAGTATAGGCCTCTTTTATTTTAATTTTATGTAAATAACTGGAGCATGTCCTGGATTGTAATATTTGTAATGAAATTGGAATACAGTTTTTAATTAAGCACATTTAGCAATTCATTCTCCGTTTGTGGCAAAGTGACATTGGCTTCAAAAGCAGAAACAACAAAAGCTTGAAATATTTTTTTAACATTTAAAAAAATATATACACTGCTTTATAATGTAAACTTTATGTCAACTAAACATACCTACCAAAATATTTTTTCGTATGGTCATCTCTTTCTTACTCAAGCATACTTAGTGCAGGTGCTAGGTATAAAAAAAAAATGCAAGTTGTGATCAGAAGATCCCCTTTGGCAGAAATGCAGTTTATGACTATACAATTCAGTGAAGAAAGGAGGCATCTCGAAAAGTCGCTAAAATTTAAGATGGCGGCGATAATTCAAAATGGCGTCATACAATGAAATTGTTTGCAGTTTTCTTACTAACCATCGCACAAGAGTGTGTTTGGTGTCGATTTATATGTTTTTTAGGCCAACTAGTTCATTTTTCATGTTAAAAATAGGCTAAGTATCAGTCCATGCGGGCATACAGATGTCCTTCATATGTACAAACTCTTCTCAGCTATCAGCATAGATCAAGCGCACGAGCAAAACAATGCTATAGTGAAAGAAGATGGAGGTGCAGTAGGGTAACACAGAAACCGATCGGCACTAACACGTTGGATGGAGGCTGGACCAGAGGTTTGCCACTTGATATAAGAGTTTGAGTGTAAGATTCAGACAAAGGTCGGAGAAAGTAATAGACGAAATCATGAGCAATATCACTCATTTCAAGTTAAATTTGTCACTAAGGTTCAAGCACTTTATGATACTCTGAAAGAGTTAACTCTCTCTCTGTTCTCGTTTTTTGCCAGTTCAGCATTGTATGCTATGGGTGGTAGTATTTATTAATGTTTGTCACACTAAAGTCACTATCGGTTTAGACACTTTTATTCACTGATATTTAGGATGACCGTTTAGAATTGGTTCGCGCAACCAATGTCGCACATATTTTTTTAAAATTTCTATTTTATTTTTTAAGAATTGTTTGTTTACTTCATAAGGTAATGGGTTAGTAAAGATTGTAAAGTATTATTTTTAACCACCGTCGTCATTAATAAGGTCTACTGGTAACTTTCGTTTTAATCTGTTGTGTATTTGTTTTGTACCGAGTCTGTAGTATACTGCACCACTGCACTGGTCAATATTATTATAGAATTTCTTTGTTGTATTGGTTATGAATTCTTCTACTGTGGGCATCTCTGTCTCCCTATGTATTTGTTTCTAACAAACCACTCTGCATTGGTTATGATGCGTAACACCTTATTTTGTAGGACTTGTAGTTTATTTAAGTTAGTTTTAGAAGTTGCGCACCAGATACTGCAACCATATGTGAAGATTGGTCTGATTAGCGACGTATATAAGAGGTGTTCACATTTTATTTTAAGTGGTGATCTTCTGTTCAATATAGGATAAAGCATTCCAAGTCTGGCATAAGACTCAGACAATTTCTTATTAATATGATAACTCCAGCTTAGTGTCCGATCAAGGTAAATCCCAAGGTACCGGACAGCATTATCTTTAGCATTCCATGGTACAGAAATATTATGGATAATTATATTTGATGGGTCTGAGGTCTTCTAAGAGTAAAGACTTTGCATTCGCATTTATCAACGTTTATGTTAATGCACCATTTGTGGAACCATAGGCTCAGTTGATCGAGACTTATTTGAAGTTTACGAGCAGCTAGGGTGATATCTGAATCTTGACCAATTATAGCTGTGTCATCAGCATACATGGCTATATCTGTGTTAGGTGTTTCTGGTATATCATACATAAATAGATTGAAAAGAATAGGGCCTAATATGGATCCTTGCGGTACCCCGGCGTTAATGCTGCGAGCTGTTGAGTTGTGCGAGTTGATTCTAACTTGAAAGGTTCTGTATGTGAGAAATGATTTAATGATCAGTAACAAATAAGAGGGAACATTTATGGTTATCATTTTGTATATCAGGCCATCTGTCCATAGTCGATCAAAGCCTGGGCAACATCTATAAAGGCTATTAATGTGTGCAGTTTGTTTTCGAACCCTAATTCGAGTTTTTCAGTAATGCGCAGTATTTGGTGATTTGTTGAGTTCGAGCCTCTAAATCCAAATTGAAGTTGTGGTAGTACGTTGTTAACTTCTAAGAACTCTTTCAGTCGTGATTGAATGATTCTTTCAAGAAGTTTGGACACCATTGACAACAAGCTAATTGGGCGGTAATTTGCTGGGTTGTTAGGCTGCTTGCCAGGTTTATGAAACATCAGAATTATTGCTTGCTTCCAGATAGTAGGGAAATATCCGATTTGTAAACAAGAATTAAATATAGCTGTTAGAAACAATACTGATTTTTTAGATAAGTTTTTGAGGAGGACGTTAGGTATCAGGTCTTTCCCGGGTGCTTTTCTTAACTTAAGTGCTTTAATGTACTGTTTAACTTCTAATGGAGATACTGGGGCTATGGGTTCTACGATGTTTGCTCTAATGTTACTTACTTCATGTTTTACGTGATCAATGTTTGTGCTGTTATTGTATGAAGTGATAAATGTGTTTTCCAATTGCTGAGCAAATACTTCACATTTGTCGGCATCGTCTGTGTACGTAGTGTCATTAATTCGAAGTGCTGGAATAATAGCAGGCTGTCTTAGGATCTTTCTGGTGGCCCTCCACATGTTCGAGTCCCCAGGGTTTAGAGATTCTATATAAAAATTGTAGGAAGCTATTCTGTATTTGTCCAGTTCAATTTTTACTGTCCGAATCAATCCGTTAAGGCGACTTTTGACTGCTGGGTCTCTAGTATTTTGCCACTGTCGGCGTATAGTATGATTTTCTTTAATAAGCTTTTGTATATGTAGTGGTGGGCTATGTTCATTTAATGCCCTGTGTGGTCGGCTCGCTACTGTGGCTCCTTGGACTGCTACAGTGACCTCCTTCTCAAAGGATGCAATCGCTTTATTTATGTCCTCTTCATTGTTTAAAGTTGTTGGGCATGTAATCCGATTATCCATTATGGTTCGAAAATGTTCCCAATCAATTGGGCCTTTTATTAATTTAGGAAATTTAGGGTAGTAGTGAGCAGCACAGTTTAAAGTGAACACGACAGGCAGATGATCTGAATCAAGTTCTGTCAGGACAGTTTGAGTTGATTTACGGACGTTTCGCCCCCACCGTTTCGCCCCCGACCGTTTCGCCTCCGCCGTTTCGCCCCCAGCCGTTTCGCCCCCGAACCGTTTCGCCCCCGAAGTTTTATCTCTAGCTTTAGCCAGCTTCAGCTGTTTCCAGTTGCACCACGAAGAGGTAGCTAGTAGGATTTCGGCAACCGTTATTTTTTATTTTATTTTCTTTTAATTTTTTTTCTGTTTGTTTTAATTTTAGTTTTGTGATTTGTTAAAAATTATTATTTGTTTTTGTTTATTGGTGTTTGTGTTTTCATTTTAGAGTTCTTTAGTAGATACATATAAAAAAAATCTTTTAACATCTATATTCTGACGTGCAACCGGAATAAATTCAAAATTCAAGGTTGTACGCAATCCCACGCAATTAATCAATAACTTGACGATTTTCAAAATCTTCAACGATTCTTTTCACACGAGCTGATATTGCGACATACTTTTTATTTCTTGAATTTCCTTGATTTCCAGCAATCAGTTGTACTATTTCGTAGTGGTGAATACCTTGGTGCTTCTGCAAAAATTCAATAAAACGAAAAATATTTGGAAATTGCGATCCACATGTTTCTTGAAAAGTGCGGTGCCATCCTTCCACGTCGTTATTTTTGCGATGTTGGTCGTTAAGAGTGCGCTGATAGACATTCTAAATCTGAGTTGGAAAATTTGGAATTTGACGTCGACGGTAAAACTTCGGGGGCGAAACGGTTCGGGGGCGAAACGGTTCGGGGGCGAAACGGTTCGGGGGCGAAACGGTTCGGGGGCGAAACGGTTCGGGGGCGAAACGGCTGGCGGCGAAACGGCGGGGGCGAAACGGTCGGGGGCGAAACGGCGGGGGCGAAACGTCCGTACCCCGTTTGAGTTATAGGAAGAGTAAGGTTTTTGTGTAATATGATATCTAAAATATCTGGCAATTGGTTATATCTGTAAGGGAAATATGTGTATTCACTGGGTGCGGATATTTGAACCGCTAATTGGGAGGTGATATTATTTAGCTTAATTCCATTTTGATTATTTGTTCTACATCCCCAGTTTGTATGCTTGCAGTTAAGGTCACCTGCTAGTATTGTAGGAAGCGAGTCTGTAAAAATGTTATTTAGTTCGCTTGCATTTAGCTTATTCCTTGGTGGTTTGTATGCAGAAATTATTTTAAGTGGAGAGTTATTTATCATATTTATTTTAACAGCTACAGCTTCTATGAGTTGGACATTTTCTAAGATGATAGAGCTTGCCACTAGGTTACGCTTAATAATTATTGCCGAGCCGCCCCAGCCTATTGCATTTTCCCGATCCTTTCGAAAAATATGGTATCCGGGTACAGTAAACCTTTCATTTTGAATTAAGTGTGTTTCGGTAATGCAGGCGATGTCAATACCGTGTCTGGCAATAAACGAAATAAATGTTGACCTCTGGGCTTTTAATAAATTTGAGTTCCAGTTTAGGAGTGTTAATTGTTGGATTGGAAAATTATTATTTGCTGACATTTTGAAATAACATAGGAATGAGGGACATAATAAAGTTTTTTATTTGATCAAGATAAGGTGTTATTAATTCAAGAATAGTTTTGAAAATTTTTGATGTGTGGGAATCCGGATGAGTTGCGCCTGTGTCAGTTACTTGGGAGTTCAATGTGTTAAGGTTGTTGGCTACAGTTTGTGCATAGGTGCGGTTGGAGGAGGGTGACCACCTTTAAAGTTATACAAACCCTGAGATACTTCGTGAGTAAAAAAAGTTTTCTTCAATGAGAAATACAGAATGTTTATAGAAAACAAATAGCAAGCAAACAAAAACAATGTTTTTATTCCTTACTATTAATGGTTAGCAAATATAATACAGGGTGTAACCAAATACTTGCCCATAACTTGCCCATATCGTACGTCACAAATTGGCCAAAAAAAATCATTAGGTCTAGCATCAACTGAAATTAGATTAAAAACAAAGCGAATCATCAAAAATTCTGTACCTAATTATCGCTTATAATTATACGAGAGCTTTTTTTTGTCGAAGTAAACTTGACACTTTAATGAGAATTTCGTTGCTTGGCAATTTAACGAAAAAAACTGCTTCTGAAAAAATTACGAGCCGAAGGACGAGTAATTTTTTCTGGCAGTTTTTCTAGTTCAATTGCCTAAAGGCAAGGAAACTCGAATTATAAATGTTAAGTTTACTTCGATAAAAAAAAAACTTGAGTGTAATTCGGTAGGAAAATTTAATGAATACACATTTAATTTACATATTAGATAATTTATAAGTCACTAAATTAACAAACAAGGCGAAAATTAGAATACCAGAATTAAACCGTTTTAAAAGTTAGGTTTCGTTTTGTCGCTGGAAAAGTTAGGGCAAACTTTTGCCGCTGTCATGGTGACAAGAAACTGCGGTTTTTGGGATTTTTAGTGTATGCATTAAATTGTCATTGATATAATGGACGGTTAAGTTATATTTAGACATTATTACAAAATTAGTGGAACCCGGAGAAATTATTACAAAACCCGGAGCCCGGAGACGCAGTGTAGAAAACCTGAGACTCCGGGTGGTCACCCTAGTTGGAGGTAATGTTCCCGGTTATAGTGGCATTGGGATTTGATAACCTCACCGTAGGGAATGTCGGTTTGTTGTTTAACTTCCTAATATATGAACAACCCCTGTAGTAGGCCGTATGTTCTCCGCCACAGTTTACACACTGTGGCTTGTCTACATCTTTAAGTTTTGTGCATTTCGTGTAATGATGGTGCCCAGTACATTTAACACAGCGTGGCTGTAAGTGGCAGTAATTTTTTGTGTGGCCAATTAGCTGGCAGTTTGTACATTGTGGGATGTCATTATTTTTGCGCCGTGGTTCTGTTGTTACTACACAGTGTAATAATCTATTCAAATTGAATATGTCTCTGGCTTTATCCGTTTTGTTTAGTTCAACAGCGATTAAAGACATTGCCATTTTTTTTATGATTTAATAATCGAGTTGTTTTTACAACGGGGTAGCTAAGATTAATTAGGGCAGCTTTGACTTCTTCTTCTTCGGTGATGGATATTGGTACATTACGTATTATCGCAGATATATTAGCATTATCAGGGTTACGGTAAGTATAATAACTTACCTTTTGTTCATCCTAGAATGTCGTGAGGCTTCTAAAGTCGTCGATGTTTGTTAATTTCAGTCGTAACTGATTACCTTTGTAGGTGGTAGTAAAATCTTGCTTAACTTGTGTTTTAATATCTTGGACTATGTTTTGGTAATGTGTTCCGTTGGGTAGATATATCGGAGGAATTTTTGGTTTTACTGTATCACTATTGGGGACTTGGGTTTGTGAAGTATTTTCAGATATTTTCTCGGATGACAAATAATAGAATCTGTTTTCGGCTACGAGAGAGTTTGTGTTAAAAAGATAGCGTTTATTTGTGTCGCTATCTTGTGGCGATGTCAAAGGTCGCTTATTTTTATTTATTTCAGCATGTGGTATGTCCTGTTCTTCCATAGGTGTGGGATTTGTAATAGCATTTACGCCTTTATAAATCATGGTTGGTGGATTTAATTTAAATCCATTTGTTTCCGTCATGTTTGAGATAGCATTAATTGTGTTATTAATATCACAGTTGTTTAGATTGAAATATCTCCGTTATTTATTTATTTGGTTTAACCGCAATCGCCACTGCAGAACAGCTATTGCGGCGTATCGCGCACTGATATTTAACTGCTATTAGTTTAAGAGGTGTTACAGATTAGTAATATAATTAATGTTTTAAATAGTTATGTATTTTAAGCACAAACGAGTTTAATAAGCACGAGAGAGCTCACATACGTCCGAACGCAACTCTATCGCACGCGGGACTCCTATGTTGTCTGAAAGAGTTCAGAAACCCAGTTTTAGAAAATGGAAAAGATTTGCTTGTCATCGACAGCAGAGTTATTGTTGATAAGGATATCAGTGCATCTGTTTATTTAGCTGAGTCAACTGGTATTACACAGTTCTACAGTTTCATTGAGGAACGCCTGGTAAAAAGTTCCTCAACACTATTTCAGCCTTTAAAAAAGAACAAAATATCCCTCTTCAGTACTCCAACAAAAAGCATAAGCAAGAAAAATAAAACTTTGAAGATTATAAAAACAGACGTCCAGGCTCCTAATAGTTACACCGAATCGTCAGCCATTTCCGCCTGCATTTTCCAGTAATGGAGAATTTCGACCTAACTATAAAAGTGATCTAGCACATATTTTAGAGGAAATTGCTGAAAAGAGTGACATTGTCTTTCCAGGTACCTGTCATGGTGTAATTTATGATGGTGCAGTTCTTGCCAACATTTTAAAGCCTCATCAGTCTTCAAAGACGTTTAATGATTATTACATTAACACATTTCATCCTCACATATGTAACGACATTGAGAGTTTTGGCTGCCGTAGAATTGATTTGATTTAGGACAGATACATTACTCCGAGCATTAAAGGTGAAGCCAGACAGAAGAGGGGTACAGGAACCAGGAGACAAGCGCTACCTCATGTCAAATTACCTACAAATTGGCAAGAATTTTTAAGAGATATAAATAACAAAGAAGAACTATTTTCCCTACTTGGATCATTAGCAATGAATAACATAAACAAAATACAAGTTATTACTACTTCAGGTGATAAAGTAGAAGGAAATGTCAGTGCTGTAAGTTTCTTAATTGGAGTGACTTGCCCTGGCTATTAAGAAGCAGATTCAAGGATAATACTTCATATCAAAGACATTGTACAAAATTGATTGAAAAATATTTTTATCCGCTCTGTAGATACGGATGTATTAGTTTTAGCAATTACATACTTCTTTGAACTGTCAGATAAAAGCCTGGAAACACTATGGGTTACATTTGGAACAGGGAAGAAATATAGATTTATTCCCGTTTATGCTATAGTTGCATCAATTGAAAAAGAAAAGCCTAATGCTTTACTTGGATTTCACGCTTTCACAGGCTGTGACAGCAATTCTGGTTTGACGGGAAAGTAAAAAAGTCAACTTGGAAGACATGGATTCTCTTTAAAGAAGCTACTATTGCGTTTTCATTCATATCAAAACCGCAAACATCCATCCCTGACAATATATATTAAATATTTTAGACTATTCAATTCACCTGTCATCTGTCAAAAAGTGACCAATGAAAATCCAGAATTCTGACGTTTCTTGACCAATCAAAAAAATATCAGTGGATATATCTTCCTAGAAGGTATTCAAGTGACTATTTTTAACAAATGCGATTTTTATTAGAAAAAGTCAATATTAGTGTTCTGTTACTATAGAAATTGCGTAAGTTCCGCGCGCGACAGCATTGCGATCGGATGTGAGTTAAGTGACCTCCTAACTAACGGTACTTAATTAATTACAGTGCTTCAAGTAGATTCCTATTAAACATTATTCTAAATATTTACACATAAGTGCTACATCAGTGCGACACCGACTCGCCGCAATCGCTGCGATTGCGGCGACAAGACCATCTGGCCAAACAGATAAGCAAACCTTTATTTAATTTCTACACTCTAAAAGGCGAATATTAATATTTTCACACATCAATGTCAAACTAAGATATGACTGACAGAAACAGTTTTGTATTAAAACCGCCAACAGTAATTCATAGGGGTAATAACGCAGTTCCCACAACAAATTCTCAGGAATTGCCAAGTACAAACAATTCAATGGATTATCAAAATTCGTCAAGTCTTGGCGATAATAGCAATAAACGACCACTGACCTCGCCTGATGAACCGGACATAAATAAGCGATATCTATTTAGCGCTGACACACTAATAACACAAAACAAATATTATAACCTACAACTACAACAAGAGAACTCATCTCAATCTCAATCTCAATCAACAATAAGCACACAGGAAAAGCCTAAAATCCCTCCAATATTTATTCCTAATGGTACTCATTACCAAAATATAATTAAAGACATCAATGGAGTAGTAAAAGAAGATTTTTCAACCACATATAAAGGCAATCAATTACGAATTAATTTAAATAACATTGACGATTACAGAGCCCTTACTAAGTTTTACGACGAACGCAAGGTAAACTATTACACATATCGTGATCCCAATAGTAACACTAATATCTCGGCAATAATACGCAACGTTCCAGTATCTATCACTGAAAAAGACATCCACGTAGCATTAAATGACTTAAAATATCCGGTTACCAAGATTACTAGACTATTAAATAGTAAAAAAGTCCCCATGCCGCTAATTGCTGTCGAGCTAAACAACACCCAAGAAGGAAAAAACATATTTAATTTAACAAGATTACTACACTGCGTAGTAGAAGTCGAGCCAAGACGAAGAAACAGCGATACCCCGCAGTGTACCAACTGTCAATTAATGGGCCACACCAAAAACTACTGTCATCTCCCTCCACGATGCGTTAAATGCACTGAGCCTCATCACTACTCGACATGCACAAAAGTCAAAGGCGTAGACAATCCGCAATGTGTGAACTGCAAAGGACAACACACCGCCAACTACAGAGGTTGCCCATACATCAGAAATCTGAATAAAAGACCGCCCCCACCAACAATTCGATCTTCTAATCCTAATGCCCACATAAGGGGAAATATTACCTCCAACTCAACCTATGCACAAACGGTAGCCAACGGACCCAATACATCTAATCTCAACAATAGCAATAATGGCAATCAAAGTAGATCCAGTCCAGACCCTCTCACCAAAAAAATTTTCGAATCCGTCCTTGAACTAATTACCCCATACCTTGATCAAATTAAACATTTTCTAATGTCCCTAATACCCATGCTGTTTCAAAATGGCAGCAAATAATCTCAATATTACACCTAAGTTAACCCTCCTAAATTGGAATGCCAACGGCATCAAAGCTCAGCGTTCTACCTTCATCTCATTTATTGCCAGGCATGGTATCGACATCGCGTGCATCACTGAAACACACTTGATCCAACATGAAAAATTTACTATACCTGGTTACACCATCCACCGAAAGGACAGAGAAAATGCAGTAGGATGGGGTGGTTCTGCAATAATAATTAAACGTCATCTTGCCGCTGCCCCAGTAGATCTACCCAACATCCATAATCTAGAAGCAGTAGCAATCAAATTAACTATGCTAAACAAGTCCACTCTCACAATAATCTCAGCATACAAACCACCCAACAACAAACTGGATCTACATGAACTCACAAATCTATTCGAAGGCACGCAGCCTACAATGCTAGTAGGCGATTTCAATTGTAAAAACAAGAACTGGGGATGCCGAGCAAATAACCCAAACGGTATAAAACTAGGGAATTATACTTCCCAATTAGCAGTGGGTATATCAGCTCCAGCAGAATATACATACTATCCATACAGATCAAACCAATTACCGGACATATTAGACATAATTTTACATAAAAACATTACTCTACCAATTAGTCAAACAGTACTAACCGAACTAGACTCAGACCATCTGCCTGTAATATTCACCTTAAACAGATCACCGTATTATTATCCCAAACCTCCAAGGTTGATAAATGGTCCTGTTAACTGGGAACTTTTCAACACAGAACTGCAAGACCAAATCACATGCCCGACCAATCTAACCTCCCAACCCGAAATAGATAGAGCGATTAACTGTTTCGAGCAAACAGTCATCCAAGCTATACAACGAGCCGCAATGCCCACCCGACCTCACAAACCAACATGCAATCAAACCTTGCCCACGCACATACAAAATCTCATAAGGGAAAAGCATAGAGCACGAAGATTATGGCAAAACACGAGGGCCCCTGATGCAAAAGCTCGCTTGAATAGATTAATCCGAAAAGTGAAACTCGAACTAGAGCAAGTAAGAATAGCCTCATACAAACACTACATAGAATCACTCAACCCAGGGGATCCCAACATGTGGCGTGCCACTAAAAGAATCTTAAAGCAACCTATGATAATCCCACCACTGCAAACTAATACTGGCACTTACTCAGACGACCAAGACAAATGCGAAATCTTCGCACAACAGCTTGATAACTGCTTTGTCACCATAACTGATGGAAACGGAAGCCATAGTGACTTCGTCGAACAAGAAATAAACAATCTGCATACCAACGCCATAATACTTACAGATCCAGCATCGCCAACTGAAGTCAAGCAATATATAAACAAATTGAAAACAAAAAAAGCACCAGGGAAAGATATGATACCTAATGTCGTTCTAAAAAATTTACCAAATAAGGCAGTAGCCTACTTGACGGCAATCTTTAATGCATGTCTGCGAATAGGATATTTTCCCCACGCCTGGAAACATGCAATCATCCTGATGTTTCCTAAACCCGGTAAACCTCATAATAATCCAGCCCATTACCGGCCAATTAGCCTTTTATCTACAGTGTCCAAACTCCTAGAGCGAATAATTCAACGCCGTCTAAATAACTTCCTAAACGAAAACAACACTCTGCCTCAATTCCAATTCGGTTTTAAAAACTCACACTCCACAAATCACCAGATACTGCGTATTATAGAAAAAATTGAAACGGGATTCGAGAATAAAATGCACACGCTAATTAATTTTATCGATGTGGCCCAAGCCTTCGACAGAGTCTGGATTAGAGGTCTAATATATAAAATGATGACAATTAATGTCCCCTCCTTCCTACTAGTGATCATTAAATCCTTCCTCTCTGACAGAACCTTTCAAGTTAGAGTCAATGCCTTCACGTCGTCAATACACAACATCGAAGCGGGAGTCCCACAAGGGTCCATATTGGGGCCTATCTTGTTTAACATCTTCATGTATGACCTTCCCGAACCAACCAATGCAATTATAGCCATGTACGCGGATGACACCGCAATCATCACCCAAGATCACGACATAAATCAAGCAGCACATAAACTTCAAGAAAGCGTTAACCAGTTAAGCAAGTGGCTTCAGAAATGGAACATCAAAATCAATGCAGACAAATGCGAGTCTAAAATCTTCACTCTACGGCGGCCCCAAGATCCGCCTAACATAACAATAAACAACACATCGATACTATGGAATCCAAAGGACAGTGCCGTCAAATACCTTGGGATCTATTTGGACCGAAAATTGAGTTGGAGCTATCATATCAATAAGAAATTGTCCGAGTCATATGCCAGATTAGCTATGCTCTATCCAATCCTAAATAAAAAATCTACTCTTAAGCTACAATGCGGAACCCTTATATATTCGTCCATAATAAGACCCATTTTTACATATGGATGCTGTATCTGGAGCACAACGTCAAAAACAAATCTAAACAAACTGCAAGTACTACAAAACAAGGTGTTACGCACCATAACAAATGCACCATGGTACGTAAGGAATTCTCAGATACATCGTGAAACAGGCATACCCACAGTACATGAGTTCATATCGAAAACCACAATCAAATTTTATCAGAATATTACTCAGTGTAGCGGAGCCGCACACTACAACCTTGGCAGGAAACATATCCACAGAAGGCTAAAACGAAAACTACCCATCGACTTAATAAACAGTGATTAACAATACTTTAACCCTTGAGTGACAAGTGCTAACGATAAATAATAGTGCAAAATTTGTATGAACCTGATAGTGATCTAACGTCATCTACCTAAATGAACCTTGCCATGAATAGCACATGATGCTGAGCTGGCATAATCCTATACTAAAAAAAAAAAAAAAAAGAAATTGCGTAGTTGTTGCTAGATTTACTGCAAACTAATTTGAAAAAGTAGTTTGGTTCATTAAATAGTCCCTCGAATACCATTCTTAGTCAAAGTTAAGTAGATTATTTTTGCGGTGGTATCACTACTCATGTCCATTGCGCTTGGGATTAGGACTCGTGCTAGCGCACTCGTCCTAATCGTACCAAAGTGCAATGGACATTCGTGACACCACCGCAAAAATAGTCGACATAACTTTGACTACTCATGGTATTATAAGTGAAAATTTTTTAGTATTGTTGTACTGTTCAACAATTAACAGCCAAAGTGTCAATGATGCCAGACAAGAACTGTTTATGACAAAAAATCTTCCTCTTGAAAATCTGCCTCCAACAAAGGGTGCACTACAACAACATGTTCTATGTAGTACTTACCAAGCTGGGCACATTTGGGAACAAGCAGACCAGCGAGAAATAAGGACGCCTTCTCCAAATAAATGGGGTTGGTGATTGGATGATGTATCATGGAAAATAATATGGTCAGAGTTACCAGAAATTCCAGATACTTGTAAAGCATTAATAAAATGTATGTGCAAAATCTGTAAAAATAAGTGTGGCTGTAGAAGAGTTGGACTATCTTGCACTTTGTTATGCAACTGCAAAAACGAGTGTGACAAATGATATGATAAAACCTGAAGTTTATAAAGTATGTAACTTTAAATGTTTTTTTTTTTTTTTGTAGATACCCTTTATTAGCAATCAGAATAGATTACATTCTATGAGCTTATAGTTTATATTACAATGCTTGTTGGACAGTAAGACTTGGTACAGATGGGCTTCCAGTGAAGTCCGTCCTTGGTTAGTTTGCTAGATCCTTTGGCCATCTAGTCTGAAGCCTACGTAGTTGCGGATCTGCTGTCAGGGGTTCTAAGGTTTCGTTGGGGTGACCTTCTAGAGTAGTATGGTGCTTAGTGGCATATTGATTGATGACTTCTGTCACGAACGGGATATGGAGGTCTGTGTGCAGGGTGCGATTCGACACATACCATGGTGCGTTGGACATGATTCTCAGTGTTTTAGACTGAAAGCGTTGAATGATGTCTAAATTGGAATTTCTGGCACATCCCCAGAGCTGGCATCCATATGTCCAAATTGGGCGGATTATACACTTATATAATAAAATCTTGTTTTCTAACGTTAAAGATGAGTTTCTTCCTGTTATCCAGTACATTTTCTTTATTTTGAGGTCCATTTCCTTTCGCTTTTTGCTGATGTGGGTTTTCCAAGTTAAACGTTTGTCTAGATGGAGGCCGAGGTACTTCATCTCAGTAGTTTGCGGGATAGGAGCATCATTTAGGGTGACAGGTGGACAGGATGAACGCCTGGTTGTAAATGTTGTGTGAGTGCTTTTGTCTTCGTTGACTATTATTCTCCATTTTTGTATCCACTGCTCAATTTGATTGAGATGGGCTTGGATCATTTCTGAGGCAATATTTGGATCAGTATGAGATGCAAGGATTGCTGTATCATCTGCGAATGTGCTTAGCATCGTATCGTTGGAGATTGGTAGATCAGATGTAAAGAGCAGGTATAACATGGGTCCCAAAACACTGCCTTGTGGCACGCCTGCATTTATTTGTTTAATATCTGACACCTCAGAGCCTATCTTTGTTTGGAAGTTCCGAGCAGTGAGGTAAGAGGTAATTAAAAGATAATATTCGTGTGGGAAAGTTTTCTTTACTTTGCATAAAAGTCCTCTGTGCCATACTCTATCGAAAGCTTGTCTGATGTCTAACGATACAGCAGAACAATATTCTTTGTTTTGTAGAGCAGTGAGTATAAAATTTATAATGCGATGACATTTCTGTATTGTGGAATGATTCCGGCGAAACCCAAATTGATGATTAGGTAACCATTCATCTTGGAGTGAGAGCGTGGTGATTCTTTTTAAGATTAGTTTTTCCAGCAGTTTGGATAAGACTGGAAGGAGACTAATAGGGCGGTAGGATTTGATATCATTAGGTGGTTTTCCAGGTTTGAGAATTAGGATTATTTGAGCGAATTTAAATTGGAGAGGCCAGTAAGTTAGTCTTAGAATTCCATTGAATAAGATGTAAATGTAAGAGTAAATTTTTGTAAAATCTTGTATAAGTAGGTATTAATAGAAACAGATCTTTGGTATTCATTCTTCTTTAATTTTACTCTACCGGGTGAGTTTTTTAAAGTGTTACAAGGCAATATCTCGAGAACGGTTTCAAATATTTTCATGAAATTTTAGTGAGGTAATAGGGATATGGGGGGACATATTTAAACATATTTTTTGTATTTTACCCCTTTCTCTGTTTTGAGGGGTGGGAGGTAACTTTGGAATTTTAAATAGGATAATGTGTGTTTGTTTCTAAAATTCGAATCTACGTGAGAAACTACACATGTGTACAAAACATTTTTGGATTTGCTGTTTCGGCTACGGAATTATGATTAACTAAATTTTGATTGAATTTAAAAAATAAATAAATTTTACGAATAAATCAAGTTCACTTATTTCAGAATTATTATTCGTTTCCATGGAAATGAGTTATTTTTACTTAAGTCAGTTAATAATGTTGACGTTTTAATGATTATTATTCTTTTTTACTTTATAACCTAATAAATCCTAATTCCGCAATCAAAAAATTTTATGGCTACATATGTAGTTTTTCACTTAGATTCGAATTTAGAAACAAAAATTCATCATCTCATTTAAAATTCCAAAGTTACCCCCACCTCTCAAAACAGAGATAGGGTTAAAATGTAAAAAATATAGCTAAATGTGTCTCCCCATATCCCTATTGCCCTATTTCATAAAAATATTTAAAACCGTTCTCGAGATATTGCCTTGTAACACTTTAAAAACTTCACCCGGTACTATAAATATGACTTTACGACTTTACAACAAGTCTTCTATGTTGATTTTATCCATATTTCTGATATTACACATGAAATTGTTGGCCTAAAAAACATATAAATTGACACCAAACACTATTTTGTGCAATGGATAGCAAGAAAATTGCAAACAATTCCATAGTATAACGCCATTTTGAATTACCGCCGCCATCTTAAATTTTAGCGACTTTTCGAAATGCCTCCCTTCTTCACTGAATTGTATAGTCATAAACTACATTTCTACCAACGGAAATCTTCTTATCACAATTTTCAGTTTTTTAATTAAATGAGCCATGTAGCACCTTCACTATACTATTTTGTTGTTTATATTATCTCATTAATGCTATATATATAATTATGGCCCCATCCATATTATTAAATTATTAAAAGTAATCTAAACACCTTGTAAGGCTTTTCCGATGTTTCCCATTTTATGAAATTAATTGGGGCATGTCCTGGATTGTAATATTTGTAATGCAATTAATAGTTATTTAAGTAACAAGGAATGTAAGGCCCTATTAACATTTGAGGTAGGTAAGTACAAGCCAAGACGAAGTCGCCGCTTGTTGCCTGCCGAAAATGTTAATAAGCGATAGATTCCGAGTTATCTTATTATATTTTTCCCGCTGCTTATCGAAATTTTCCTAGATTTTTGAAAAAATCGTTTGGTTTGTCACCTGTCACCAGGATTAGTTTTCGTGAGTCGTGTTACCTGTGAGTGTCACATGTCACATAAATACTTGCAATTTATAAACAAAACGTCTAAATATGCATCTTGCTTTGCTAATTTTATTATCCTAGGAACTTAATAATAATATTAAGTTCCGTCGTCAAGAAAAAGCAGCAAACAAATATAATCACCGACTTACACGTTTTGTTACTAAGGCTGTATCACTGACTTACATGATCTGCAGCGGGAAAAATACAGTTTTTACTAAGCACATCTCCGTTTGTGGCAAAGTGACGTTGGCTTCAAAAGCAATAACAACAAGAGCCTGAAATGTTATTTTAACAAAAAAAAATATATACACTGCTTTATAATGGCCACTTTATGTCAACAAAATATACCTACTAATGTTTTTTCGTATCTTGGTCTCTTTCTTACTCAAGCATTCTATTTTGTTGTTCATATTATTTCATGGCTGTTATATATAATTAATTATGGCCCCATCA
>CALNHX010009600.1:0-48259 GCA_940337035.1 Agriotes lineatus | reverse complement strand
CCCTTAATTCTAATCATTCTTTAAACCACAACAATTACAATCCGAATTACGCCCAACAAGAGCAAAACGCTCAATTTAGTTCAAACGCCACGAAACTGCAGTATGTACAACCACACCCATATTTTACGCAAACACTACCAATGTTCTACACAAACGAACAGAATGGCGCTACCGCACAACTGAGCCAAGGGCAGTATCAGGCGTATACACAGATGCAACCGACTCCTACAATTAACAACACACAATTATATGACATTCCAACGACAAGTTACCCGACTAGACACTCAATATACGGCGGTTTAACTTTATCAAACAACCACAACCCACAATATACAACGACGACTGAACTAATTAACATGGATGCTGAAAATACAACAGACAAGTCTCAGGAACCTGAAGAGGAAACTATAAAGTTAAACGAATTCCAAGAAATTCGACCCAGGAAAAACAAAAACAAGAGAGGACCAACCAGTCCTGAAATAGAAAGACAAGTGAAACTTAAATTACCTAACCTCTCTCAAAATAGATTCCAACCATTAGCAACCATTGAAAACACAAATAAAAAAGGGACGGATGCAAATAAAGTAAACGACCAGGAACGGAAACCTGAGAGGCCGCCGCCATTTATCATCCATCATGTAATAAAAATAGCCCCGATAATACTACTAATTGAAAGCATCATCACTAAAAATGACTACTACTACCAAACCATGAACGGTAACAAAATAAGATTACAAATTTTTACAATAGAAAATTACGGAAAAATAAAAAAAATTCTTGATGATAATAATGTTGCTAGGCATACCTTTAGCCTAAAAGAAGAACGAAGCTATAAGATAGTAATCAGAAATCTACATCACACAACTGATATTGCTCAACTTAAGGCAGCCTAATAGCTCAAGGACACACACCAAGGAACATTTCAGTTTGCAAAATCAAGCAAACTGGAGAATGCAAAAACCTATTCTTTATAGACCTCGAGCCCAAGGAAAACAATAAGGAAGTCTTCAAGATTGAGTACATTCTCAATGCTAAAATGCAAGTGGAGCCGCCACATAAGAAAAATACACTCACGCAATGCAAGAGATGCCAATGCTATGGACACACACGCAACTTTTGCACACGTCCGTTTAGATGTGTCAAATGCGGAGCGAACCATGACACTAGGAACTGTCCCACTGACAACACCCTAACAATAAAATGTGCATTATGTAAAGGCGACCACCCAGCCAATTACAAAGAATGCCAAGTGTACATCGAAATACTAAATCTACGTAATATAAATTCTAAATCGAGATCTGACAAGCAACAACCACAAGTTACACAAAGGTTTGCCTTAGCGCCATCTGATTTTCCACCACTTAGGCACGCTAATAACCAGCAAATTGCGACATCAAATGCAACTACCACCCACAATATACAACCACTGGGGCTAGGGTCATATAAGCAAGCAATCTGCACCGAACAAAATAGCACTTCCATCAATCAAGAAAGACTGACATTCCAATTTATGCAAGAAACCATTACAAACCAAAACAACGTTATAACGGATCTCCTACGTGAAACTATGGAAATGAGAAAAACTATAGAAACACTTAGTAATGAACTCGCTGCACTTAGACAACAAATTACCAACAAAAATGGCTCAATATAAGATCGTTACGTGGAACGCAAATGGCCTGACGCAACATCGTCAGGAAGTAGAGGCATTCCTTAACACTAACCAGGTTGACATACTGCTTGTTTCCGAGGCGCACTTTACTGCCCGCACTTATTTCAAAATACCAGGCTACAAAACTTATGATACACAACACCCGAATGGTAACGCTAGAGGAGGAACTGCGATCATCATTAAACAAAATATCAAACACTGTGAATTAAACAAATTCGACAGAGATTTTCTGCAAGCCACAACACTAACGTTAGAAGACTGGATTGGATCCCTAGCAATATCTGCAGCATACTGCCCCCCGGATACAGAATAAACAAAGAAGGATTTGAGGAGTACTTCAAATCACTAGGCCCCAGATTCATTTCCGCTGGTGATTATAATGCCAAACATCCACACTGGGGATCTCGACTGATCTCCCCAAGGGGAAGAGCCTTACAAACAGTGATGCAAGAAAAGCACCTAGATCACGTTTCAACGGGTAAACCCACCTACTGGCCCACTGACCTGACAAAAATCCCAGATTGTCTAGACTTCTTCATCACTAAGGCTATAGGGCAAGCATATATAAACGTAGAAGATAGCTATGACCTCTGCTCAGATCATACTCCTGTTATACTAACCATAAGTACATCTATAACTCATAAAACTAAACCACCGCAACTACACAATCACTTAACTGATTCGGACTACTTTCGGGAGATACTCGAAGAAAACATCTCTCTAAAGATAAAACTACAAACAGCGGACGACATCGAAAAGGCAGTAGAAAAACTCTTGACGGCATTACAGAATGCCGCTTGGAAAGCAACACCTACACTACCAGAAAAACACAGGAAGAAAGGCTACCCAATAGAAATCACGAACAAAATAACAGAAAAGAGAAGATTACGCAAAGAATGGCAGAGAAGACGTTACCCCGAAGAGAAACATCGTTACAATACTGCAGCAAGAGAACTAAAGAGAATGCTGCAGGAATACAGAGACGAGACTTTTAAAGATTTTATCGAAGGTTTGTCGGCCACAGAAGCGAGTGACTACTCACTGTGGAAAGCCACCAAAAAACTAAAGCAACCGCAAAAACCCGTTCCACCGATCCGGAAAGTAAACGGAACTTGGGCGAAAAGCGATGCTGAGAAAGCTAAGGTATTTGGCGAACATCTTAAGGAAGTCTTCCAACCGATACATGGCGCACCCGGAGCTGACGAAGAAGAAATTGACAGGTTCTTGGATGCCCCCTTGCAACTATCACTGCCTATCAAAACCACTACAGTGAAAGAAGTAAAAGATGCCATAAAAAACTTGCCTACAAAAAAATCACCCGGGTACAATTTAATAACAGGTCAAATTCTGAAGAAACTCCCACCTAAAGGCTTCACGTTACTGACATTAATATTTAACGCGGTACTAAGAACGGCCCATTTTCCAGCACAATGGAAAGTTGCTAAAATTATCTTAATCCAAAAGCCTGGCAAACCACCCAACAGCAGAGTCGTACAGGCCGATAAGTTTATTACCCATAATTTCAAAGCTATTCGAAAAACTGCTACTCAATAGACTAATGCCAATTTTAGAAGAACAAAATCTCATACCGAACCATCAATTCGGCTTTAGAAGACAGCACTCCACAATTGAACAGGTTCATAGAGTAGTAGAAATTATTAACGCCACCTTTGAAGCCAAAGAATACTGCAGTGCTGCATTTCTAGACGTCAGTCAGGCTTTTGACAAAGTCTGGCACAAAGGATTACTGTATAAGTTAAAAAAGTGGTTGCCCAATAACATCTACCTTATACTACGATCTTATCTACAGGACAGACTCTTCCAAGTCAAATATGAAGAAGAGCTTACCAACCTGATCCCTATAGGCTCTGGAGTACCCCAAGGGAGTGTTTTAGGACCAGTATTGTACCTACTGTACACAGCAGACCTACCAACCAGTGCGGAAGTCTCAATCGCAACGTTTGCTGACGATACTGCGCTACTGGCTACAGACGAAGATCCAGCAAGGGCCTCCACCAAACTTCAAACCCATATCGACGTCATTCAAGACTGGTTTCAAAAATGGCGAATTAAAATCAACCAAACCAAGTCCGTCCAAGTCACCTTTACAAAGAGAAGAGGCACTTGTCCACCCATCTCTATCAACGGAACAATAATACCACAAGCCGACAATGCAAGATACCTAGGTATCCATCTTGATAGAGGCTTGACCTGGAGAACCCATATATGGACCAAACGTAAGCAACTCAACTTGAAGTTCAGCAAGCACTATTGGTTGCTGGGCAGACATTCCCAACTTTCCTTTCACAACAAACTCCTCATTTATAAAGTAATCTTCAAACCGATATGGCTTTACGGAATTCAACTCTGGGGGACCGCGTCATCCACTAATCTAGCTATAATAGAGAGATTCCAAACAAAAACCCTTCGAACCATCCTCAACGCACCGTACTACATAAGCAACGCGGATATCTACAGTGACCTCAAAGTGCGCTCTGTGAAAGAAGAGATAGTGAAAAGCAGTGAAAGCTATATCGCCAAACTAGAACTTCACCCTAATAGTCTAGCACTAAACTTATTGGACAACAGTGTTCACAATCGGAGACTTAAGAGGCAGTACACTCTTGACTTGCCGTTTAGATTTGAGTTCTCGAGATTATTATATGTTTCTTTGTAAGCGTTAATACGCATTAGTTGTAACTGAAGCGATGTTGATGAACATTTGCTTCCATTGTCACACCTATCACTTACATTTACGTAATTTACTTATTGCTCTACGAGCAGATTGTAAATAGTAATAATCTGACAATAAAAAAAAAGATTTCAGAGTGAGCAATCTAGATAAAAGGAATCCACCCCTGATTTTCAAGAGCTAGCACAAAGAATAATTATTAACATTCAAATAATAAACAGGGCAATTTAAATTGATACAAAAAATAATTCATAAACATATAATAATAGGTTACAAGAAGTAAGAATCCGAATCAATACAGATTAATGGTGCGATACGTAAAGTCGTAGCAGTATATAATAATAATAATAAAACTTTATTGAGCAACACAGGAAAAAAAATACATCATTCAAAAAAACGTAATAATTGTTAAAAATTAGATGTGTTCCGATTTCTACCTATATAGAATACATGACATATATATCTGAAAAGGTAATTGAACTAGAGACACGCAAAAACGCCAACAAAGTGAGATATACGATAACACACAATAAAACATATGAAATATTATTTAAAAATAAAAAATAACAACTTTAGATTCGGTTTTACATATATATTACTGCAAATGTTCTCTTAACAATTCGGAACTAATTACAGACTTAAACTTTTTAATGCTATATGCTTTAAAAAATTTTGATACCTTATTGTATAAGGTATAAATCTGATAAGAGAATGATCTCTCAAAGAGTACAGAACTGTGGTGTGGAGGAGAAATAAGACCCCGAAATCGAGTTGAAATGTTATGGATATCAGTTTGGAATGTTATTTTGTTATACAGATACGGAGGAATGTTTTTTAAAATTGAAGACATTGAAGAACTCTCCGTATTTTCATGGACAACCAACCACTTTCCACAAGCATAAACGATATATATTATGATCATACTTACAGGTTACAGATTCTAGATTGAAGCGTGGTGAAAATCGCAACTAATGTTAGAATCCAGTAATTTCCAAGTTTTGTATTGGTAACTCTTTTGACATCTACCTATCATATTGACATTAAATTGTTAACCTTATTTAAGCTAAATGACACAATAAATCAGAGGCGTACTCATCATTGTGGTATGACGCATATCATAACAGAATTAACAACACACACAAAAATAGCAACAATAACAAAATAACAGAATTAACAAACTCAACAGCAACAGCAATTTTCACACTTTAAAACACAAATAATCTGTCATATGACGTTAGTCACTGTGCAAACGAAATCCCTCTACCCACCGCTACTAATTACCTGTCATTTAAAATATAACCAAACTTTGTATGTTTGACAACTTTCCACATATTGCCAATTCATCAAATATGATCACAGCGTCTTTCATGACCTACCTTGAGAGTCAATCTAGTTTCTGTAACCTGTACGTATACCGTATATGTATCGCAAACTTTTTGCCTTTTCCAGAACTGGAATTTGTACATCATTTATTTTGACATTTATGTCATTTATCAGTTTTTAGCAATTTTTCTTATTCCGAAGTAATAAAAATGCTGATTTATTAGAATTAAGTTGTAAAGAAAGCTGGGTGGAGGCATTACAGATAAATTCCAGTTCGGAGTTTATTAACTGCACGGCATTATGCACGTCTGACGGATAAAATGAGTGGTATACCTGAGTATCATCCGCGTAAACATGTACACTGCAGCGACTAATTTTGTTGATGAGAACGGAGGTGTAAATAGAATATAATAAAGTAGCCAAAACAGAGCCCTGAGGAACTTCTCGCAATATTGGCAATGGATTTGATAATTTAGGGTCCAGTTGCATACTTTGTGTACGATTTACTAGATAAGTTCTTACATATATTGCAGACCAATCCAATTTGATTATTTTTAATCACGTGACTCAGTTTGACAAATCAGACCACACTTGAAGTGAAAACGACTCTAGGGTGATTTTAAATCACTATGGAAACTAACTAATTAAATTTCAGTAGTATCCTATCACAAGTTGGTGGCACTGTAAATCTAAGTCAAATTCGAGGTTAGCAGGTTAGCTTTTCCGTCAGTCTGTGTCAAAACTGACGCAAAAGCTAACCTGATAACCTCAAATTTGACATAGACTTACAGTGCCACCAACATAATATTATTATAATGAGGTGTCAAATTAATTTGTCAGAAAATGGCTAATTAATTTAAGAACTTATCTTTCCGAATTCACCGCGGCCAGTGATAAATCCCTATAATTTTGACAATTGATATCCCTCAAGTGCGTTGCCTTTAAGAAATAACCCTCGGCTTTGCCTCCGGTTATTGCTAGGCAAGCACTTTCGGGTTGTTATTTGTCAAATTTATTGCGGGTGATTATCACTGCCCTTGGTAAATTATAGCTGATAATCCCTTATTAAATTTAGTGTAATTTTACCTAAACCAAATAATTTTAAAATTGTAATTAAGGTTTCATGATTGACTGTATCAAATGCTTTTCTGTAATCAAGCAACACCAAAATAGTCATGTCATCTATATAAGAGGCTGATAGGATGTTATCGGCGACCTTTAACAGTGTTGTAGTGTAGCTATATTATAGTGTTCAACCACAAGGCGAGATTCAGATAAGGCCAAATCCTTATCTGTTCTATCATATAAACCTTGACATAAAATGAAAAACAAAACTGTATTATATGCCTAATGCTAAGATGAAAAAAATTAATATTATTAAATGTGTTCCAAATGAAAAATTTACTATAGTTATTTTTATTACAAACATATGAGTAGTAATAAAACATACATATATACATATATATATATATATATATATATATATATATATATATATATACACATGTAGAGGGCCATTACGAAGCCAAAATCAATACACTCTGCCTCTTATACCAAGCCCGGCACCTACTTGCGAAGCCCTATTCCGGGCTTCGTAAAAACTCCATGTATATTGCTCCATTTTTCAATGTTATGTTGTAAATTGCTCAGATTTAAATTTTTTACTTGCGAAGCCTTCATTTGGGCTTCGTAAAAACTCCATGTATGTCGCTCTATTTTTCAATGCTATGTTGTAAATTGCTCAGATTTAAATTCTTACGGGGCTTCATATTGATGGAATTTATCTCAAAATATACAGGTTTAGTTCATAGTAAATTTCTGTAGGGGGCGCTGCTCTTTTTCAGTGTATATAAGATATACACATTTGAATGAAATGACCGATTATAGGAGCCAAGTACATACCGTTAAGCTTGCGAATCCCTAAATTTGGCAACCCTGTTTAATTCTGATTGCAATTATTCGCTGATAGCTGGATTACTTACAATGGCTACACTTATTTTAAATTATTATAAGCAGCATTTAAATAAATTAGCGTTGTAGCTTCAGTTCGTCTTTAAAATGATCAATAGTAATACCTCAATGAATTGATAAATTACTGACAAGATTTTGTGTGAACTGTTGTAATAATTTCCGAGTGCGGCGGTAGGAGGGTATTTAACAGCAGACACGAGTGCTTCACAGCACAAAGTTATCTGTGGTTTCTCAATTTGTGCATTATTTATTTTACAAATAAAAGTTAACATCTTAAAAATAGTTTTATCAATTTATCAACGTATAATAACGATAGCAACAACATGTAAATAATTGACATTCAAAAATTATTGTGATAATACTTCAAACGATAACAACTATCGTGATATTTTTGAAATAGAGACTTGATTTGTTAAACTTAAACAAATCAAGAGTTTCTATTGGTTGCAACTGTATGAGGTAAATTTTCTAATTTTATTGAAATAATTTTATTTTTAAATCAACTTTAGTTAACAATTAGGTGTGCCAAAAACCAAAAGTTGAGTATTAATTAGGATAATGGAAGTCATCGGTCAATTAAATACACAATTTGTTTCCATATTTTGCGAAAGAATCGCCCCTTTTTGTTATTTACAGTGTATTTTTTATTTTGTTAATAGATACTGTCGGTGTATCGACGTTAATTCTATTATATCAAATTTTCTCAAGTTTTTCTGAGCATCTCTACATTTTCTTAACAACCCAGTCCATCTTGGTCTCTATTAAAAACATAATGTTGATAAAGTTTTAAAAGAGCCGTGGGCGGATACCACCACGGCATGAATAAGTGAATTACGAACTGTTAAATAGCAGATTTGACAACACTTTACCAATCATTAAATACAAAAGTAAAAAAAAATAACTAAAGTCTCTATGGAGAACTACTTTTTTGTGTTATTGCAACCCCGTCATCTTTGGTTGGGGCCACTTTTTGCAAGTGCAAGAAAGATAGCTGACAAAAAAACTTTTTTTATATAACATTTATTAAACTGTTACTTGACATATAAGGGAAATGCATAATATAAAACATTACATATTGGATATAAGATACTCAATACTTGTTTTCTTATTCAACTGAAAATGTTATATATATATATAGTCAAGGAAAATATTATGCAGCCAAAGTTATAAAAAGTGACTCAAGTTTTATTTGAAATTTTTAATACACTACAGTAGCTTCATCAGAAGTCAGAAATGAATCCATTAGCTGATATTTTGGGCCGATATATTTTTTTAAAGGTTAAACTGAATATGTAGTGTTTTCAGGTTACGTTTTCATTTTTAATTTATTATTAAGTTTGACTTTTAAAGTAACGATAAAATTTATTTTTTAAAACTTATTAAAGTTTGCATGTAATTTTAGGTTATGTTTTTATTTTTAATATTGATTGACATGACAGAAAAATTGTAATTGTCATGTAAATTTATTGGAAAGTTTTTAGTTGCATAAATTACCAATTTTAAATCTACATATATGTATACCTCACAGTTTTGAATAAATCTCAACAAAAGAGCAAGAGCTAAAGTTCAAATGAATATTAATATGAACGTGAAAGCATAACCTAAAACCACATACTAAACGCTAATAATTTTTTTTTAAATTAGGTGGTATTACTTTAAAAGTTAAACCTTCATGAAGAAGTAATAAAGAAATCACCTAAAAGCACCACATTTTTAATTTAACCTTCTTTAAAAAAATAATACCATATAAAAATGTAACCTATTGGTTTTTTATACATAATTTTACTTTTTCATTAAGCCACTATCGTAGCAACATGTTTAATTTTATATAAAACTTACTGTCCTTGTTTTAAATTTGGCTGCATAACTTTCTCGACCATAAAAAAGACAAAGATGTAATTAAAAACATAATTTATCAACTTATTTTCATTGTTTTGCGATACAAACTTAAAAACTAAACAAAAACGTAATATCTTCTTTTAGGTTGAACCAACTTAAACAAAAAATGCAAAAATCAATCAAATAAAACGCTTACTGCAAACTTCTTTTTAGAAACAAAAAATGAAACTATTTTTCTCTGAAAACATTATACACAAAAGTTTTTATGCGTACCCAATCTTTGTTAATGAACACACCAGCGTGTTTAGTTAGCAATTCGTCACACTCATGTTTTTTTGGTGTTATTTTCTTCTGAATATGCAATTTGAAGTGAGTTTTAACAATATTTTTTTCTGTTTCAGTCCATTTAACGCGACCACATTTCTTTATTTCATTTTCATCGCTTCCTAAAAAACATTAATTATTGCATAACTTACTAAAGCACGTGAAAAAAAATTAATACTTTTCGCTTTCTTGATTGGGGGCTCCTTTGCTGAGGGTCCTGAATCGGTGTCTGCTGTCACGAATTGAGAACTTTCATCAGTTTCGCATGTTTCAACATTGGCCGTGTTAGACGAACTATGTACGTGTTCTTGGTCATCAGATTCAGAGCTAAAGTAAACATCGTTGTCAACTTCTATTTCATTCAGGGATTTTCCTTTAAATTGTTTCCCTCTGCCCTTCTCTAATAGAAGTAAAACTTTAGCTACCTTAGCTGTTTGATAAATGTCTTGGGGTAATCTGTTTAACAAAGTGATATAATATCTACAATTTTGTATAGTTAGAACTGTAACAATACCTGTAAAACTCTGTGTGAGTTTTTTTTGTATGCCCCATGAACGTGGCAACTTGTTCCATTTCATTATCGTCCATTGTCATAAGTTGTAAAGTAGTTGCAATATGCTTTCGAAATTTTGTTGAAGTTAAAAGAGAAGGGTTTTTAGCACCACAGTTAGTCGCAAATTTTCTGATAACGTGATATCCCGCCATCCATTTGTTTGCTGAGCCTGGATTGGCAAAAAGATACGGGTTTGATGTTGGTACTACATTTGACTGTTCTCTAACTTCTAATATTAATTTAATATATTTTTGAATTTGTGGCGGAAACAAAATAGGTGTTGGTTTGGAACCCTTACCACCTGTAACAACCCTTTTAAGTTTTTTGCTAATAATTTTTTCAATATTTGTCAATGATTCAACAAAAGCTTCTTCGTTTGTTGTGTCCTGATTCTTGTTGTATGTAATTATTTTTAAATATTGTACATCACCAACACGCTTTCGGTTGAACATTACAGTTAGTGCTAAGATACACTGGGTTAAGAGTCTATAATTAGTTATCAAATTGATATTGTTTTTAAGTTCGTCATATGCGTTGTTTGCCAAGTGGTTTACGTATGTTTGAAAAGCTTGTATGTCATTTGTTAATGGAAGAGCATTCGGTTTCTCCCATTGCCTCTCCTTTAATACTTTTAGAGCGATGCTGGAAATTTCATTACACCAGTGTCCGTGTATTAATTTTTTGATTTCTTTAATTTCTGTTTTCTTTATATCTCTGTTTTCCCATTTAATCTTAGGTAAGTTTTTTTTTTCTATCACTAACTTGAACGCAATATCACAGACAATTTTTAAATTTGTTCCCATATGCAGCGCTAACGATGGAGAGTTATAGCATCTATTTAAAGGATCATAGCCACTTATTACTTTAGTAGCGGATATTAAATCTTGAAATATCTCTGGTTTTAATGCATCAAACAATACGTCAATTGAAGTGTTAATGGTTCTTAACGCTATCAGTAGTCTACCCATTTCTCGCATTTTGTTTGAAATGACAGTAGCAATTTGTTGCCTTTTATGTTTACTTAAAAGAGCTTCCCCATAAAGGCAAATTAGAGAGTCACTTTTCGCTGTTAAACTAATTTCATCAGCTCGCATTATACTAAAAACTTCTTCTCTGATACGGGATGATTTTAAAAAATTTTCATTTTTTGAAGTCATTGTAGCCAAAAAACTTTGGCTTTTGGTCAAGCAATTCTTTCCAGGATCCGTTTCAGTGCTAGGTTTCTGTTTACATATTTTAACATGCTTATATAGGAGATTTTTTGTATAATGTCCGAGGCAATAAATGCATACGAAATATTTTGTGTTAGGTTTCTTGGAAGTTCTAACAGGATTAACAACATTTTTTTCCGTTTTCAAGTAGAAATATCCTTGCTTTCTTAATGCTGAGACTAAAGCCAAACGTTCCTTACTTTTAGGAGATAAACTTTTAATTTTTAGAACTTGTTCATTGTCCTTGTGATGTCTAAAGAGATGTCTTGTAAAATGTGTGAATACATCACCATAGCAGATAGGACAAATAGTTGGCCGTTCCCTTGCAGATGGCTTTTTAGAATACTGTTGCTGATAATCCTTAAACGAAATATTATTTTAAACATATAAAAATTAATGTTAATGTTTATAACATTTTTGATAAAAATTATGGAAGTCTTACTATTTCATGAAATGTCGTATTTCGTTCTGCTCCTGCGCTTGCCAAAATATTTACAGTTTCTTGTTCTGGTTCATTAACGTTTTTCGGTTTATCTAAAGACTTTTCTTTTTCTTTAACCTGTGATATGTCTAAACTTTTCAAATAACTCAATACTTTGGAATTTGATGTTTCTGAAGGCAATGGAATGTCTTCAAATAATCTATTTGGTTGTCTAATCGATTTATCTTGATATTTTTGGGAAATAGCAAAATTCTAAAAATATTTAAGGAAAATATATTAAAAAAATTAATTTATCACAAATTATACCTTTATCAAAGGAATAACGTCAGATTTTTCAGAGGAGTCGGTTTCAGATGGAACATACTCAGAACTAGAATACCGATACGGTTCAGATTCAGGAACAATTGATTGTTGATTATCAGAGTCCTCATTTTCAGTACGTGTTGATTTAATTTGGGCCACCTCAATTCCTTCACTGGCATAAGCTTAAATTTTTTAAAATAGGTATATTCTAGCATAAGAACAACAATATATTATTATTATATTAAAAGATAAAGTTAGTGTGAAGAAATTAGAAATGCCCTAGCACTAACACTACAAGCAGTATCTTGCATTCTTCGAATATTTAGTAAATGTAAAAAAATTCAGCTTTTTTCTAATAACAGAAATCTTATATCTGAAACAGAAGTTATAAAAAGTAATTATTTGTGAGCCTTCTTTATGCAAAAAACGCCGAAACAGATCAATTTTGCTTTTGAAAGGGGGTATGACTGCGATAAATTTACCGCGCTCTTTCATTCCTTTGGCTCATCTGCTTATTTATTACAGCTTCAAAAATATTAAACAGAACCGTAGGTCGATTGAGACAACGCTTTAGAGTCTTTTGATTATTTTCACGGCTGTGCGGATTTTCCTTAAATTGAATAAATACTTTCCGAGAAATTGCATTGGAAAATGTTACATACAAATAATTTAAAATAAGATTTTAGATAACAATTTACTTTCACCGAAGAAATAAACCTTTCTGGAAAGTGGAGCTGCTGATTCAGGAACTGTAGACCGGATATTATGAAATGTCAAAACCGGTCTACAATTGTCAAATCGGTCACAGGTCGACTCTTCTCAAGAGGTTTATAAATGATTAATTTTAAGTTGATTGAATTTAACACTTTCATATGCGGTTTCTGGATAGGTATTTACCAAAAACTGTTTAAAATAACAATGTGCTTTGTTTTATGCTAATACAGCTGGAAGCAACAATTTTTTTAATTCGGGAGCATTGATTGTTTGGCCTTTGTAAAGCGCCTTTAAAGCAGTTTTGACATTTTCGTCACATTAAATTGGCGTATCAAAAGAAATTATTAACTGACATTGACAAAATAAAGTGATATTTAACACCACTGCGTCTTATTGTATTAACAAAGCTAAAATGAGCTGTTGAAAATTGTTTGCACCCAATTGTACACTATAAGGAAAGCCGATTTTTGGATTTGCTTAGTTCTTATAACATTATTATTAAAGAAATGGGCGGGGGAACTGTTTTTTAGTACTTAGCTAATACTTATAATGATAATGGAGCTGGAGTCCTTGGTTGGAATTCTATATTATTTCTGAAAAGGATTTAGATGCAAATTCAAACTTTTAAATACCTCCATAAAAGTTTATATCGCAGAAAAAGAGAACATTTACATTGATTTAAATACGTTCTAAATTAATCAAATTATTTCAGTCAATGCCTGTCATATAAAAAGCAATTAAATTTCATTGTAACCAATATTATACAACTTGTATAAAGACAAAGGACATAAACTTTATGCCAAAAAAACTTACCAATCTTATTTTGAGTGGCCAATTTGACCAAAAACTTGGCACGATTCATTTTTCACTGTGCACTGCGACATCAACCGAAACAATGGAGTTCATAAGGAGAAAACCAGACCAAATCACTACTCAGCGTTTTTGAAATGGCAACACAGCAGGGACTCTTTAAATGCGTCAAATAATCATATTTTATACAAATGGGCTTCTGATTATCGGTGGTATGTCAATGGCTTCGTTAAAACGGTCGTATATGCTTTTTGCTGAAGATGAAATATTTGTACCCCTCTCAGGTTCCCTTTGTTCAAGACCTTCTAAATTACAGATATATTTGACTGGTACGTGCTTATCTCTTTAAACAGACCAGGGCTTCTGAGTGCCTGTTGTATGCACTGGGCTGTGTATCATCCATGGCACATGTATATATATATATATAAAGATAGTCCCTCTCACAGCTTGTGTGGTTACATACACAGTAAAATGTTATTTCTTGACTGGGATAGAAGTTGGAATGACTCCAATCTCAGTGCTACGCACAGGTACCAAGCTTTAATGGTTAGATTGAAATAAAACCACTTGTATGTATCGCCTGACGTTTCGTATTTATTTTTATACTTTTTCAAAGGCTATGGACAAAATTTACAAATAAGCAACGTCGTTATAAAAGTTATTGAAAGTGAAGGTCTTACTTAACAACTTGTGGAAACCAAAACACATGTTTTTTAATGACATGTGACGATATTCAAATTTGAACAAATTCATAAAAAAGGCAGTAGGCCACCAAGATTACAGAGCTGGGCTGCATATGATATAACTACACTTAGTCATACATCTAGACGGTTACACATTAAAAATTACTAGCACATTTAAAATTTGATTTACAATAATTTTATTAACTATTTGGCCAACATGGCCGTCAATTAGATAAAAATCGTGGTATTGAAAATTATTTCTAAGCAAGCAGCAACAGGTGTCTAGAAGGTTGTTAGAAACGCGCATGCGCGGAGCGCAAGGCGTCCAAATGTTACGAGGGACGTTCAAAATGGAAATGACCAATTAGCTTGTGCAATGCAATCTAACATGAGACTAGTCAAAAAAACGACGACAAGGGTTATGTCTGAAGGTTCTAAAAGGTGGAAACTACAAAAAGAGTTCTAATTGAGTACCTAACTTGTAAGTCTACCAGGGGAAAAAAGACAACTGAGAAAATATGGAGGAGAAAAGACCCTAAATAGATCTAAATATAACTAAATTTATTGTGGGACCGTATTGACTTTATTAAAAATTTATTATTAAAGAATTAGTAATAGAATTGGGGCAGTAAAAAGAAATTATTATAAGATAGAAGTAGCTACCCATTGGGCTTTCTCGGTTGAAGAAATTCTAAGGAGAAATCATTGTTGGACATGGCTAACAAAAGGTGGTAGGAGACACTAAGATGATCAATGTCAGTATTTGAATTTAAGGTATTATTTGTACCAAAAATGTGGCACATTTCGATGAAAGTGCGGTGGCTAGAATTTGGTTCAATAGTAATAATTTTTGTATTTTCAAAATCCATACAATGACCAGTGCTGTTGACATGTCCAGCAAGGGCGCAGGCTTTGGGTTTAAGACGAGAGTCGCTTTTATGCTGAATAATTCTTGATTTCAACCTCTGAGAAGTTTGACCAATATACGTAGAAGGACAACCACTACAGTTTATCTGATAGACGGCATTAGGGGTCAGGAGAGCCGGAGTTTTATCCTTTAATTTTGAGAAACAATCTTTTATGATATGATGGTGTTTGTCCGCAATGATAATATGATCGAACCTACGAAAAACCTGTTTAATTATATGAGAAAGTCCTTGGACGTAAATGAGACTTTTGTAAAGTGGAGGTTTATCATTTATATTATTATCAGAATTTTCTGGTGGAATGATCCTGCCCTTGGGGGTGGAGTATAAGATAGAATTTAATAAAGAAATAGGATAATTATTTAATTTAAGAGTATTAATTAATTTATTGAGGTTAACTGCGTGAAAATCCGGATGCGAGACCGTTAAGATTCTGTGCTTGAGCCCTTTCACTACATTCAACTTATGTCGAATGTTGTGTATAGAATGGAAATTCAGATAACGGCCAGAACTGGTTGGTTTAACATACCAATCCAGTTTAATAGTGTTGGAATTCGTTCTGATGACCAGAGTGTCCAGAAAGGGGACCGCATGCGCGTTTCTAACAACCTTCTAGACACCTGTTGCTGCTTGCTTAGAAATAATTTTCAATACCACGATTTTTATCTAATTGACGGCCATGTTGGCCAAATAGTTAATAAAATTATTGTAAATCAAATTTTAAATGTGCTAGTAATTTTTAATGTGTAACCGTCTAGATGTATGACTAAGTGTAGTTATATCATATGCAGCCCAGCTCTGTAATCTTGGTGGCCTACTGCCTTTTTTATGAATTTGTTCAAATTTGAATATCGTCACATGTCATTAAAAAACATGTGTTTTGGTTTCCACAAGTTGTTAAGTAAGACCTTCACTTTCAATAACTTTTATAACAACGTTGCTTATTTGTAAATTTTGTCCATAGCCTTTGAAAAAGTATAAAAATAAATACGAAACGTCAGGCGATACATACAAGTGGTTTTATTTCAATCTAACCATTAAAGCTTGGTACCTGTGCGCAGCACTGAGATTGGAGTTATTCCAACTTCTATCCCAGTCAAGAAATAACATTTTACTGTGTATGTAACCACACAAGCTGTGAGAGGGACTATCTTTATAGAATTACCGATGCATTTCTACGAGTCAGTGAGCAGGGATTTTGGACAAGAGGCAGTCTCCTACCTAAAGAATTGGCAGACCACAAGTAAGAAGTTGGCGGCAGCCAAAAATCGAAGGATTTTCCTAACCAGATGTCGACAACTTGGAATCACACCAATCCACCTGAGAGGGTACATAAAGGCAACGGAGAACGTGTTTTGCAGAACGCAGAACAATCGCACGCTAAGAAAAGTGGATAACACACAAAGAAGGTTACTGCACAATATTTTAAAAATAGAATTAAATGATATAAATGATACCATTAGATATTTACATAAAATTTTACATATATCCAAAGAGAATTGTAAACGTTTACTACCTCGAGAGATTTTCAATGCCTTTAATATAAAACAGATCAAATTTTACCAATTTCATTATAATAAAACAAAATCTAATAATATTAATAAACTCAATAATTTGAGGCTGCCTTTAACACAAAGTAATTCTATTGTAACACCCGATAAGTGGTTTAAAAATATATCTAATGTTGTCATCCCTGATTGTATACAACGTTTCCTTGCACTTGGACCAAAATTTGGGTTACCTGTTAGCTTGAATAATAAATCAACCTTATATAAATATCTTGCTCAAATTGAAGACATTATTAATACTTTGGATAATAAGGAAAGGAACAATTATCGCTCCTTAGTAGCTTTCCACATTACAGATTTCCTTAAAAATCATAAAAATACAAATAATCCTTTATCTTCTATTGAAAAGAAATGCAACATCTTTCTTAAAAATAATCCGAATGTTGTAATTTTACCATCAGATAAGGGCAATGTCACTGTAGCCTTAGAGGGTGATGATTACATCTCCAAAATGCAGACCCTTTTGCAAGATAACCAGGTTTATCAACCCTTAAAAAAGGATCCCACAACGTCTATTCAGACTAGGAATAATAAGTTAATCAGAGATTTACATAATAATAATTACATAGATAACCCCACATATAAACGCTTAATTTGTCATAATTCGGTTTCGCCTAAATTGTATGGTTTACCCAAAATACACAAACCCGACACACCTTGTCGACCCATTGTGTTTTCGACACAATCTCCAGATAGAAAACTGTCCAAATATCTGGCAGAGATTTTAGGGCAAGCCTTTAATGAATATAATAGTTTTCGTATCAAAGATAGTTTCGCCTTCAGCGAAAAAATTAATAATTTTCAATTACCACCTGATGACGAGATTATTTCACTAGATGTGGTTTCTCTTTTCACCAATATCCCTGTAGATTTGGTTATACAGGTTGTTGAAACCAATTGGAACTTAATAGAACCACTAACTAGTATACCCAAATCACAGTTTATTAACCTTCTTAAATTCATCTTTGACTCAACATATTTTTCCTTCAACAATAATTTTTATAAACAAATCTTTGGATCCCCAATGGGCTCAACTCTTTCCCCCATTTTGGCCGAAATCATAGTCAATTCCATCATAAAGGAAAGCATCCCCAAGCTGGCTTTTCAATTTCCGTTTCTTTACCAGTATGTTGATGATCTAGTTTGTGCAGTACCGGTCGACGACGTTGCCAATGTGCTGAGTGTTTTCAATGGTTTTAACCCTCACATTCAATTTACAGTGGAAAGAGAAAAGGATAGGTCGGTCCCCTTTCTGGACACTCTGGTCATCAGAACGAATTCCAACACTATTAAACTGGATTGGTATGTTAAACCAACCAGTTCTGGCCGTTATCTGAATTTCCATTCTATACACAACATTCGACATAAGTTGAATGTAGTGAAAGGGCTCAAGCACAGAATCTTAACGGTCTCGCATCCGGATTTTCACGCAGTTAACCTCAATAAATTAATTAATACTCTTAAATTAAATAATTATCCTATTTTTTTATTAAATTCTATCTTATACTCCACCCCCAAGGGCAGGATCATTCCACCAGAAAATTCTGATAATAATATAAATGATAAACCTCCACTTTACAAAAGTCTCATTTACGTCCAAGGACTTTCTCATATAATTAAACAGGGTTTTCGTAGGTTCGATCATATTATCATTGCGGACAAACACCATCATATCATAAAAGATTGTTTCTCAAAATTAAAGAATAAAACTCCGGCTCTCCTAACCCCTAATGCCGTCTATCAGATAAACTGTAGTGGTTGTCCTTCTACGTATATTGGTCAAACTTCTCAGAGGTTGCAATCAAGAATTATTCAGCATAAAAGCGACTCTCGTCTTAAACCCAAAGCCTGCGCCCTTGCTGGACATGTCAACAGCACTGGTCATTGTATGGATTTTGAAAATACAAAAATTATTACTATTGAACCAAATTCTAGCCACCGCACTTTCATCGAAATGTGCCACATTTTTGGTACAAATAATACCTTAAATTCAAATACTGACATTGATCATCTTAGTGTCTCCTACCACCTTTTGTTAGCCATGTCCAACAATGATTTCTCCTTAGAATTTCTCCAACCGAGAAAGCCCAATGGGTAGCTACTTCTATCTTATAATAATTTCTTTTTACTGCCCCAATTCTATTACTAATTCTTTAATAATAAATTTTTAATGAAGTCAATACGGTCCCACAATAAATTTAGTTATATTTAGATCTATTTAGGGTCTTTTCTCCTCCATATTTTCTCAGTTGTCTTTTTTCCCCTGGTAGACTTACAAGTTAGGTGCTCAATTAGAACTCTTTTTGTAGTTTCCACCTTTTAGAACCTTCAGACATAACCCTTGTCGTCGTTTTTTTGACTAGTCTCATGTTAGATTGCATTGCACAAGCTAATTGGTCATTTCCATTTTGAACGTCCCTCGTAACATTTGGACGCCTTGCGCTCCGCGCATGCGCGTTTCTAACAACCTTCTAGACACCTGTTGCTGCTTGCTTAGAAATAATTTTCAATACCACGATTTTTATCTAATTGACGGCCATGTTGGCCAAATAGTTAATAAAATTATTGTAAATCAAATTTTAAATGTGCTAGTAATTTTTAATGTGTAACCGTCTAGATGTATGACTAAGTGTAGTTATATCATATGCAGCCCAGCTCTGTAATCTTGGTGGCCTACTGCCTTTTTTATGAATTTGTTCAAATTTGAATATCGTCACATGTCATTAAAAAACATGTGTTTTGGTTTCCACAAGTTGTTAGGTAAGACCTTCACTTTCAATAACTTTTATAACAACGTTGCTTATTTGTAAATTTTGTCCATAGCCTTTGAAAAAGTATAAAAATAAATACGAAACGTCAGGCGATACATACAAGTGGTTTTATTTCAATCTAACCATTAAAGCTTGGCACCTGTGCGTAGCACTGAGATTGGAGTTATTCATATATATATATATATATATATATATATATATATATATGTCAATCCATTTGCTCTTCGGTCTTCTTCTTCTATTTCTGGTTCTTATTCCAGCTTCAAGTGCTGTTTTGGTTGCGCATTCTTCCGGGAGTCTAAACACATGTTCTAGCCAACGAATTCTGTGTGACTTGATCATCGCTGTTATGGTTGTCTTACCATAGAGTGCCATTAATTCAGTGTTGGTTCTTCTTTCCCATTCGTCGTTCACTTTTTTTTCCTCCATAGATTTGTTCCTTTCCCACACTTCTAGCCGGTTTGCAGTGCTTTTATTTGGGACCCATATCTCACACTTATATAACACCACTGGTCCAATTACCGTTTGATATATTTGCACTTTTACTTTCCAGGATACATTTTTTGATTTTAAGGTTTGCTGCATCGCACCTACACATTTACTACCCCTAATTAGCCTTTTTTTTATTTCTGGGATTTCATCGTTGTTATTCGTTAGCGTAACGCCAAGGTACTTGAAGCTTTCAACCCTTTTAAAACTATAGCTTTTACAGTCCACTGCACTGTTTAACACTAACTTTTCATCCGTCTCTGCTCCTCCTCCTCTCATTATCTCATGTACATAGTTTTTTCTTCGTTGATTCGTAGGCCTTTTTCTTTTGCTGTTTTTTCTAGTCTTTTTACCACTTCTATAAGTTTATGCTTGGTCCTCACTGTTATTGCAATATCATCAGCATATGCCAAACACTGGTGTCTGTGGCGGAAAATTTTGCCGTGTGTATGATTTTTGCTGTGTCTGATCACTTTCTCTAGTAGCAAACTAAATAGCTTTGTTGACATTAGATCGCCTTGCCTCACGCCTCGGTTTACTTTGAAGCTTTCTGAAACAGTACCGCATATCATGACTTTACTTCCTGACTCTTCCAGTGTCATTTGTGTGAGCCGCACTAATTTGTCTGGTATTCCTAGAGCCGTCATAGCTGAATACAATGCTTTCCTGTTAATCGTGTCGTAAGCTTGTTTAAAATCAATGAATATTGTGTACAGGGCCAAATTGTGTTCATGACTGTTTGCGAGAGCTTGTTTGATTGTGAAAATTGGGCCATTCACAGATTTATTTTGCTTGAAGCCACACTGGTAATCACCGATTTGTTTTCTTCGTAGACATTTAATAGTTTTTAAAACAGGTAGCTAAGGACACGTCCAGTAACGCTATTCCTCTATAGTTTTCGTAGAGCGTTCCATCTCCCTTTTCATGTAACGGTACCAGTATTGCTTCCGTCCATCCCTTTGGTATTTTTCCCTCTATCTATACTTTGCAGATGAATTCGTACAACCTCTCGTGCAGCTTTTCCCCACCTTGTTTTAGTAACTCTGGTATTATACCGTCTTCACCTGCACTCTTGTTGTTTCTCTGTTGGTCTATTGCTACTTTGACTTCTAGTAGGCTTATCATTTGCTGTTTATTTGCAGTACCTTCCTCTTCCGGCCTTGGCATATTCCTTCCTTCAGCCTCCTCAGTCTGCCTTTCATTTAGAACTTCTTCAAAATGCTTTGTCCATCTCTTTAGGATTTCTTGCAGGCCCCCTACTAGTTCGCCATCTTTACTTCTGCAGTATTATATTTGTTTGATAGCCTTTTCTCTGCCCTTTGAGCTTGATAAAAGTTCCTTATTTTCTTTTTGTTAAAGTGTTTCTCCATTCTTCTGAGCTTTTCTTCTATGTATTTTCGTTTCTTGTTTCTGCATTCTCGTTTTGCCTGTCGTCTCATATCTTCACAGTGCCGCTTGTCAGATTCACTATTGATCACCAACATTTTCATTCTTGCTTCATTTCTTATCTTTATGCTTTATTACACTCTTCATCAAACCACTCATTCCTCTTACTTTTTGTCGATTTCATATGTATTTCCTTAGCTGCTTCGTGGATTACTTTTTCGATAATTTCCCATTCTACCTTTGCATCATGTTGATTTTTTTTACTTTCTTGATCAGTTTGTTCATATTCTCTTTACACTTCTTGACTGTCTTTTCCAGCAAAAACTTACTTCTGTCATATTTTATCCTCTTTTCCGTGTTTGTCCCCCTTATGCTGGATACTTCTTGTGTGAGTTTCACTCCCACCAGGAAATGATCACTGTCACAGTCGGCTCCTCTGCAACTTCTTACGTCTTTTATTGATCTTGCATGTTTTACTTCTATTAATACATGGTCTATCTAGTTAACAGTCGTCCCATCCGGTACCCAAGTGTATATTCTTATACTGAAAATGCGTGCTCATTATTTTCATGTTTTGTTCTGCGGCAAATTCAATCAATTTTCTTCCATTTTTATTGCTTTTCTGATGCTTTCTGTTATTACCTATGATTGGCTTGTAATTTTCTTCTTTGCCCACTTTAGCCTTAAAGTCTCCTATTATAACCTTCAAGTCATAATTTGGAGTATTGCTATATAGTCGCTCAAGTTCCTCATAAAACTTGGATTTAGTTTCTTCCTCTTTTTCTTCTGTAGCTGCACGTCCATTTATTATAGTTATCTTTCTGTATTTTTCTTTTAATCTAATGCTGCATAATCTATCTGATTTTGGTTTAAATTCTATTACTGATTGTTTTAAGTTTTTATTTACTATGAATCGTATTCCAAACATCCTCTTATCGCCTCCACTATTGAAAAATAGTAGATTATGCAATAAGGGAGAGAAATGCGTTATTTTGCTGAGGTACAATTTCTGACTCGAGGGCGAAGCCCGATAGTCATAAATTGCACTGAAGCAAAACAGCATTCTCTCCGAGTTGCATATACTATTTTTTTCACGTTGCAGGAAGATTTAAAACGAAAACCCGTTTTTTAAACGTCATTTATTGACATTTTAGTTACAATTATTTTAAAATTAGTAGCCTTTGGTAAATTTTAAAGTTGGTGGCACTGTAAGTCATTATGACAAGAGCTCACAATTATGTCAAATTCGAGGTTAGTAGCTTAGGTTTTGCGTCAGTTTATGTCAAAACTGACGCGAAACCTAACCTGATAACCCCGAATTTACCATAGATTACCATAGATACGGTAACATTTTTTACTTTAGTCTCTAGGGGCTAAAGTAATTACTTCTGTCCCTAGAGAGTAAATGAGCTACTTTAGTCCCTGAAATAAGTGACTAAAGTGCCAACTTTAGTCCCGCAAGTGAAAAATATAAAGTTATTAATTTCTGTGATATTATTCTCTTTCTGTTTTGTCTCTTGGAGTGCGGCAATGTCTACCCTATAATAAAAAATATAAAATATAATATATTGATAAGGTTTAGGCTCCTCTTTGTGTTGCCTATAAGTGTAGGTTTATAATTTAATATTAGTCAATTTAAATTGCCGTATTTATTTAATTTGGATATTCAAAATTATTTATACTAGCTCCTTTAGATACACTCGACTGAAAATCAGAGGGGATTCCTATTATCTAGACTGATTATTCTTAAATTTGATGTTCCGATTTTAATTATGACAACTAAAAACGTCAAACTATTTCTGAAAATTCAGTTACAAATACTTAGTCGTTACATTTGTTATATGACGATATCGAATAGTAAGTGCTTCCTTAATTAAAATTAATTCACTTTAATCTTTATTTTATTTCAGTTCTTATGTAATACCTGGATTCACCCACCTTACATTCAACTTAGCACTCCTCTGCTGAAACCAATTCGTCCCACTCTGCAACCGATCACTCCACAACTGCTCTCCTCAAAACCTCGGTGAAGGCCTAAACTGTTCACCAAACTGCCAAAAATGTTCAGAATTAGGATCAGCTTAACCCAGAAACCTAGTTTTCTATATGAATCTGCCTACACAGCTCCACCACAGCAAAAATCCAAACAGACCTCGTTCGTAGGTACGTTACTTTAATACTCAATCCAAATCATTCATTTGGATTCCGTTACAGCTTAGCACCCAGAATCCACACCAGAAACAAGTACCACAAATACGCTCACTCTATCAACGACTTCATTGTGATTCTCTTCTTTTGTAAATTGTGACTTGTTATCCAATTCAATCAATGTCAAATGTCAAATGCAATTCCAGAATAAATCCAATTCAGTAGCTCCCTAGTTTTATTTGCTTTTATAGATTATAAATGTTTTAGTTTAGTCTTCCCACCACATTCCTTATCTTCCTCCATATAGTCTGCATACCTTCCATTCTTTTACCACTTTATATTTAAACCTTTTTTTTAACACCACGCAAATTTTGTCTTAAACTTTTAACTCTTCTATATGCTAAAAATGTTGTTAAAACTTCTAAAAGAGTTTGTTGATTAATTTCTTATCACAAAACAAGTTTTTCGTTTCAAATTTTCTATATCAATAAAAACAAACTCCTTAGCGATTTTACTTATTTTATCCTTCCAACACACTACAAAAGCTTTTTATTTGATTACTACCTACGCCGTTTATTTTAGATATTAAATTAGTAGTGTAGTAAACCGTTTATATTGTCACTGATGGGTGCCATGAATACGGGTAAAATATAATAAAATTCAATAAAAAGTCCGCTGAAGTAGCAAGCGCACTTATTAGACGCTTTCTTACTGCAAAATTTAGCATTTGCTGGGTGCAATGAATACGGATAAAAAATAATAAAATCTATTGAAAGGTCCGCTGAAGTCGCACATGCACTTATTAAACGCTTTCTTACTGCAAATCCAGCATCCAATTGATAAGAGGGGCATAAAGATATTTACTTTGCAATACTGGTACACGTAAAACACACCAGTAGTGCACACAAAGATTTCAGTTTCCTGTGGTCATTTGCAATTAGATAATGGTAAAATGTACACTCTATAAAAATCCCACAGTGCTATATCGGTAGCCAGGTGTAGTAAATCGTGTTTATTGTCTTTGATGGGTGCCATGAATACGGATAACAAATACTAAGATTCAATGAAAAGTCCGCTGAGGTCGCAAATGCACTTATGAAACGCTATCTTACTGCAAATTCAGCATCCAATTGATGGGAGGGGCATAAAGATATTTCTTTTGCAATACTAGTACAATAAAACCCACCTGAAATGCACATAAAGTTTCATGTTTTCCTGTGGCCATTCGCAAGTAGATAATCTGAAAATCCACACTCTATAAAAATCCCACAGCGCTATAACGGTAGCCAGGTGTATTAAATCGTCTTTATTGTCTCAGATGGGTGCCATGAATGTGGATAACATATAATAAAATCCAATGAAAGGTCCGCTGAAGTCGCAAATGCACTTATGAAACGCTATCTTACTGCAAATTTAGCATCCAGTTGATAGGACGGGCATAAAGGTATTTCTTTTGCAATTCTAGTACACGTAAATCACACCAGTAGTGCACATAAAGATTTAAGTTCTCTGTGGTCATTCGGAAGTGGATAATGTGAAAATGTACACTCTAGAAAAATCCCAGAGTGCTATATCGGTAGCCAGGTGTAGTAAATCGTGTTTATTGTCTCTGATGGGTGCCACGAATGTGGATAACGTATAATAAAATCCAATGAAAGGTCCGCTGAAGTCGCAAATTCACTTATTAAACGCTATCTTACTGCAAATTCAGCATCCAGTTGATAGGAGGGGCATAAAGGTATTTTTTTTGCAATTCTAGTACACGTAAATCACACCGGTAGTGCACATAAAGATTTAAGTTCCCTGTGGTCATTCGCAAGTGGATAATGTGAAAATGTACACTCTAGAAAAATCCCACAGCGCTATATCGGTAGGCAGGTGTAGTAAATCGTGTTTATTGTCTCTGATGGGTGCCATGAATACGGATAACAAATAATAAAATCCAATGAAAAGTCCTCTGAAGTCGCAAATGCACTTATAAAACGCTATCTTACTGCAAATTCAGCATCCAATTGATAAGAGGGGCATAAAGATATTTCTTTTGCAATACTAGTACACGTAAAACTCACCAGTAGTGCATATAAAGATTTAAGTTCCCTGTGGTCATTCGCAAGTGGATAATATAAAAATGAACACTCTAGAAAAATCACAGAGTGCTATATCGGTAGCCAGGTGTAGTAAATCGTGTTTATTGTCTCTGATGGGTGCCATGAATACTGATAACAAATAATAAAATCCAATGAAAAGTTCGCTGAAGTCGCAAATGCACTTACGCTATCTTACTGCAAATTCAGCATCCAATTGATAGAAGGCGCATAAAGATATTTCTTTTGCAATACTAGTAAACATAAAACGCACCAGTAGTACACATAAAGCTTTACGTTTACCTGTGGTCATTCGCAAGTGGATAATCTGAAAAAAACACAGGTTATAAAAATTCCACAGTGCTATATCGGTAGCCAGCTGTAGTAAATCGTTTTTATTTTTTCTGATGGGTGCCATTGATACGGATAAAATATAATAAAATCCAATAAAAGGTCCTCTGAAATAGCACATGCATTTATTCAACGCTATGTTACTGCAAATTCAGCATCTAATTGATAGGAAGGGCATAAAGATATTTCCTTTGCAATACTAGAACGCGTAAAACACACCAGTAGTGCACTTAAAGCTTTATGTTTCCCTGTTGTCATTCGCAAATTCATAATTTAAAAATACACACTATATAAAAATCCCACAGTGCCATATCGGTAGCCAAGTGTAGTAAACCGTTTTTATTTTCACTGATGGATGCCATGAATTGGGATAGAATATAATAGAATGCAATAAAAAGTCCGCTGAAGTCGCAAATGCACTTATGAGATGCTATCTTGAAACGGCCTGGTTGTTAAACCTTCGCTTCGAATATGTCTTCCAGGAAATTTTGATACAATTATTCGCCAACGTCTTCCAGGAAATTCTAGTAGAATTATTAGTTCAGGATTTTAACAGGTGTTAGTTTAATCAGCGAAACGGTTTCCCCACTCGTGGGGCCTCGCTTATAAAAACTGATTCTTCGGGAAACGGGCTTAATTAAAATACTGGCTAGGAACACGGTCCCCAAGATTGGAGGCATCGGTTCGACTGTAGCCAGGGGGAAGATACTAATGGATATCGGAATCCGAAGTATAGACGGGAAAAATTCTTTAAACGGTCGGGCAGGAACAGGAAGGGAATGAAGGGAGGGAATGAATGCGAATGAATGTCTATGAAGGAAGTGTCCTGAGTGCCCCGCGAAGCACCTTTTTATGGGCTCCTCTTCGTGCTTCGTGCATCAAGCAACCACTTCGGGCATTCTAAGTGGAGGAGCAGAGCACTACGTGGAGCGGGGATCTCTTGATGACGTACTCGGCCGCGCAAGCGAAAATTTCAAACTTGTAACGTAGAAATCGCTAGGGGAAAACGCGCGAATTGATTTTAATTCACAAAAACGCGTTTCTGATGGGCGAAACGTTACAATCTTACTGCAAAGTCAGCACCCTATTGCTAAGGGAAGCATAAAGATAATTCTTTTGCAATACTAGTACACGTAAAACACACCAGCAGTGCACAAAAAGCTTTACGTTTCCTTGTGGTCATTCGCTAGTGGATAATCTGAAAAATACACAGATTATAAAAATTCCACAGTACTCTATCAGTAGCCAGCCGTAGTAAATCGTTTTTATTTTCTCTGATGGGTGCCATGGATACGGATAAAATATAATAAAATCCAATGAAAGGTCCGCTGAAGTCGCAAATGCACTTATTAAACTCTATCTTACTGCAAATTCAGCATCCAATTGATAGGACTGGCATAAATATATTTCTTTTGCAATACTAGTACACATAAAACGCACCAGAAGTGCACATAAAGCTTTACGTTTACCTGTGGTCATTCGCAAGTGAATAATCTGAAAAATACACAGGTTATAAAAATTCCACAGTGCTATATCGGCAGCCAGCTGTAGTAAATCGTTTTTATTTTCTCTAATAGGTGCCATGGATACGGATAAAATATAATAAAATCCAATAAAAGGTTCTCTGAAATAGCAAATGCATTTACTCAACGCTATGTTACTGCAAATTCAGCATCTAATTGATAGGAAGGGCATAAAGATATTTCCTTTGCAATACTAGAACGCGTAAAACACACCAGTAGTGCACTTAAAGCTTTATGTTTCCCTGTTGTCATTCGCAAATTCATAATTTAAAAAATACACACTCTATAAAAATCCCACAGTGCCATATCGGTAGCCAAGTGTAGTAAATCGTTTTTATTTTCTCTGATAGGTGCCATGGATACGGATAAAATATAATAAAAACCAATTAAACGTCCGCTGTGGTAGCATCTGCACTTATTAAACGCTATCTTACTGCAAATTGAGCATCCAATTGATAGGAGGGGCATAAATATATTTCTTTTGTAGTACTAGAGTACACATAAAATGCACCAGAAGTGCGCATAAAGCTTTATGTTTCCTTATAGTCATTCGCAAGTGGATAATTGGGAAAATACACAGGTTATAAAAATTTCACAGTGCTATTTCGGCAGGCACGTGTAGGAAATCGTCTTTATTGTCTCTGCTGGGTGCAATGAATACGGATAAAATATAATAAAATCCAATGAAAAGTCCGCTGAAATCACATATGCACTTATTAAACGCTATCTTACTGCAAATTCAGCATCCAAGTGATAGGAGGGGCATATAGATATTTCTTTTGCAATACTAGTACACATAAAACGCACCAGAAATGCACATAGAGCTTTATGTTTCCCTGTGGTCATTCGCAAGTGGATAATCTGAAAATCAACACTATAAATTTTCCACAGTGCTATAACGGTAGCCAGGTGTAGTAAATCGTCTTTATTGTCTCGGATGGGTGCCATGAATATGTATAAAATATAATAAAATCCAATGAAAAGTCCGCTGAAGACTCAAATGCACTCATTAAACGCTTTCTTACTGCTAATGTGGCATCCAATTGATAGAAGGCGCATAAAGATATTTCTTTTGCAATACTAGTAAACATAAAACGCACCAGAAGTGCACTTAAAGCTTTACGTTTACCTGTGGTCATTCGCAAGTGGATAATCTGAAAAATACACAGGTTATAAAACTTCCACAGTGCTATATCGGTAGCCAGCTGTAGTAAATCGTTTTTATTTTCTCTGATAGGTGCCATGGATACGGATAAAATATAATAAAAACCAATTAAACGTCCGCTGTGGTAGCATCTGCACTTATTAAACGCTATCTTACTGCAAATTGAGCATCCAATTGATAGGAGGGGCATAAATATATTTCTTTTGTAGTACTAGAGTACACATAAAATGCACCAGAAGTGCGCATAAAGCTTTATGTTTTCGTATAGTCATTCGCAAGTGGATAATTGGGAAAATACACAGGTTATAAAAATTTCACAGTGCTATTTCGGCAGGCACGTGTAGGAAATCGTCTTTATTGTCTCTGCTGGGTGCAATGAATACGGATAAAATATAATAAAATCCAATGAAAAGTCCGCTGAAATCACATATGCACTTATTAAACGCTATCTTACTGCAAATTCAGCATCCAAGTGATAGGAGGGGCATAAAGATATTTCTTTTGCAATACTAGTACACATAAAACGCACCAGAAATGCACATAGAGCTTTATGTTTCCCTGTGGTCATTCGCAAGTGGATAATCTGAAAATCAACACTATAAATTTTCCACAGTGCTATAACGGTAGCCAGGTGTAGTAAATCGTCTTTATTGTCTCGGATGGGTGTCATGAATATGTATAAAATATAATAAAATCCAATGAAAAGTCCGCTGAAGACTCAAATGCACTCATTAAACGCTTTCTTACTGCTAATGTGGCATCCAATTGATAGAAGGCGCATAAAGATATTTCTTTTGCAATACTAGTAAACATAAAACGCACCAGAAGTGCACTTAAAGCTTTACGTTTACCTGTGGTCATTCGCAAGTGGATAATCTGAAAAATACACAGGTTATAAAACTTCCACAGTGCTATATCGGTAGCCAGCTGTAGTAAATCGTTTTTATTTTCTCTGATAGGTGCCATGGATACGGATAAAATATAATAAAAACCAATTAAACGTCCGCTGTGGTAGCATCTGCACTTATTAAACGCTATCTTACTGCAAATTGAGCATCCAATTGATAGGAGGGGCATAAATATATTTCTTTTGTAGTACTAGAGTACACATAAAATGCACCAGAAGTGCGCATAAAGCTTTATGTTTCCGTATAGTCATTCGCAAGTGAATAATTGGGAAAATACACAGGTTATAAAAATTTCACAGTGCTATTTCGGCAGGCACGTGTAGGAAATCGTTTTTATTGTCTCTGCTGGGTGCAATGAATACGGATAAAATATAATAAAATCCAATGAAAGGTCCGCTAAAGTCACAAATGCACTTAATTAACGCTATCTTACTGCAAATTCAGCATCCAAGTGATAGGAGGGGCATTAAGATATTTCTTTTGCAATACTAGTACACATAAAACGCACCAGAAATGCACATACAGCTTTATGTTTCCCTGTGGTCATTCGCAAGTAGATAATCTGAAAATCAACACTCTATAAAAATCCCACAGTGCTATAACGGTAGCCAGGTGTAGTAAATCGTCTTTATTGTCTCGGATGGGTGCCATGAATATGTATAAAATATAATAAAATCCAATGAAAAGTCCGCTGAAGACTCAAATGTACTTATTAAACGCTTTCTTACTGCAAATGTGGTATCCAATTGATAGTAGGGGCATAAAAACAATTCTTTTGCAATACTAGTACACGTAAAACACACCAGTAGTGCACATAAAGATTTATGTTTTCTTGTGGTCATGCGCAAGTGGATAATCTGAAAAATAAACAGTCTATAAAAATTCCAGAGTGATATATCGGTAGCCAGGTGTAGTAAATCGTCTTTATTGTCTCGGATGGGTGCCATGAATATGGATAAAATATAATAAAATCTAATGAAAAGTCCGCTGAAGGCGCAAATGCACTTATTAAACGCTCTCTTACTGCAAATTATTCAGCATCCAATTGATAGGAGAAGCGTAAAAATGTTTTTTTGCAATACTAGTACACGGAAAACACCCCAACAGTGCACATAAAGCTCTATGTTTTCTTGTGGTCATGCGCAAGTGGATAATCTGAAAAATAAACAGTTTATAAGAATTCCAGAGTGATATATCTGTAGCCAGGTGTACTAAATCCTTTTTATTGTCTCTGTTGGGTGCGATGAATACGGATAAAATATAATAAAATCTAATGAAAAGTCCGCTGAAGGCGCAAATGCACTTATTAAACGCTGTCTTACTGCAAATTCAGCATCCAATTGATAGGAGGGGCATAAAATATTTCTTTTGCAATACTAGTACACGTAAAACACACCAGCAGTGCACAAAAATCTTTATCTTTCCCTGTGGTCTTTCCCAAGTGGATAATCTAAAAAATAAACACTCTATAAAACTCCAAGAGAGCTATTACGGTAGCCAAGTGTAGTAAATCGTTTTTATTGTCTCTGATGGGTGCCATTAATATGGATAACAAATAATAAAATCCAATGAAAAGTCCGCTGAAGTCGCAAATGCACTTATGAAACGCTATCTTATTGCAAATTCAGCATCCAATTGATAGGAGGGGCATAAAAATATTTCTTTTGCAATACTAGTACACATAAAACGCACCAGAAGTGCACATATAGCTTTATGTTTCTGTATAGTCATTCGCAAGTGGATAATCCAAAAATACATAGGTTATCAAAATTTCACAGTGCTATTGCGGTAGCCACGTTTAGTAAATCGTTTTTATTGTCACTGATGGGTGCCATGAATTTGAATAAAATATAATAGAATGCAATAAAAGGTCCGCAGAAGTCTCAAATGCACTTATGAAAAGCTATCTTACTGCAAAGTCAGCATCCAATTGCTAAGAGAAGCATAAAGAAAATTCTTTTGCAATAGTAGTACACGTAAAACACACCAGCAGTGCACAAAAAGCTTTTTTGCTTCCCTGTGGTCATACGCAAGTGGATAATGGGAAAATGTACACTCGATAAAAATCCCACCATGCTGTATCGGCAGCAAGGTGTATTACATCGTTTTTATTGTCTCTGATGGGTGCGATGAATAATGATAAAATATAATAAAATGAAATAAAGGTCCGCTGAAGTCGCAAATGCCCTTATTAAACCCTATCTTACTGCAAATTCAGTATCCAATTGATAGGACTGGCATAAAGATATTTCTTTTGCAATACTAGTAAACATAAAACGCACCAGAAGTGCACATAAACCTTTATTCTTCCGTATAGTCATTCGCCAGTGGATAATCCAAAAATACAGAGGTTATAAAAACTTCACAGTGCTATGGCGGTAGCCATGTTTAGTAAACCGTTTTTATTGTCTCTGATGGGTGCCGTGATTACGGATAAAATATAATAAAAACTAATGAAAGGTCCGCTGAAGTCGCAAATGCACTTATTAAACGCTATCTTACTGTAAATTCAGATTCCAATTGATAGGAGGGGCATAAAAATGTTTCTTTTGCAATACTAGTACACGTAAAACACACCAGAAGTGCACAGAAAGCTTTATTTTTCCGTATAGTCATTCGCCAGTGGATAATCCAAAAATACAGAGGTCATAAAAATTTCACAGTGCTATGGCGGTAGCGACGTTTAGTAAATCGTTTTTATTGTCTCTGATGGGTGCCGTGATTACGGATAAAATATAATAAAACCAATGAAAGGTCCGCTGAAGTCGCAAATGCACTTATTAAACGCTATATTACTGCAAATTCAGCTTCCAATTGATAGGAGGGGCATAAAAATGTTTCTTTTGCAATACTAGTACACGTAAAACATACCAGAAGTGCACATAAAGCTTTATATTTCCGTATAGTCATTCGCAAGTGGATAATCCGAAAAATACGCAGGTTATACAAATTTCACAGTGCTATTTCGGTAGCCACGTGTAGAAAATCGTTTTTGTTTCTCTGCAGCGATTTGACCATTCCCGAGAAGCAACTTGCTCAATTTCAGTACATAATATTCACATTGTGCTATTGGTTAACCTGACATAATAAACAATACATAATGTAGCTTACATACTAAATGGTAATAGTTTAAATGCCCTAGTAATTAATAACTGCAGCAACTCGACGTTATAAATGCTATTGGGGACCGCTTGAAAAATAAAAATATATTAAATAATTTTTTCCGTCGGTGGAGACATTTTCTTTTCTGATTAAGATACTACAGGAAGACGTTATAAGTAGCAAACATTCGTTTTGCAGCGATTTTTCTATTCCCGAGAAGCAACTTGCACAATTTCAGTACACGTTTTTCACATTGTGCTATTTGGTTAACCTGACATAGTAAATAATACATAATGTAGCTTACATACTAAGTGGCAATAGTTTAAATGCCGTAGTAATTAATAACTGTAGCCCCGCGACGTTATAAATGCTATTGTGGACCGCTTGAGTAATAAAGATATATTAAATATTTTTTTCCGTCGGTGCAGACATCTTTTCTCATTGAAATACTACAGGAAGACGTTGTAAGTCGCAAACATTCGTTTTGCGGCGATTTGGCCATTCCCGAGCAGCAACTTGCACAATTTCAGTACACGTTTTTCAAATTGTGCTATTTTGTTAACCTGACATAGTAAGTAATACATAATGTATCTTACGTACTAAACGACAATAGTTGAAATGCCGTAGTAATTAATAACTGTAGCCCCGCGACGTTGTAAATGCTATTGGGAACCCCTTGAATAATAAAAATATATTAAATAATTTTTTCCGTCGGTGCAGACATCTTGTTTACTGATTGAGATACAACAGAAAGACGTTATAAGTCCCAAACATTCGCTTTGCAGCAATTTGACCATTCCCGAGAAGCAACTTGCTCAATTTCAGTACACAATATTCACATTGTGCTATTTGGTTAACCTGAAATAGTAAACAATCCATAAGTTAGCTTACATACTAAATGGTAATAGTTTAAATGCCGTAGTAATTAATAACTGTAGCCCCGCGACCTTATAAATGCTTTTGGGGACCGATTGAATAATAAAAATATATTAAATATTTTTTTCCGTCGGTGCAGACATCTCGTTTTCTGATTGAGCTACTACAGAAAGACCTTGTAAGTCGCAAACGTTCGTTCTGCAGCGATTTTACCATTCGCGAGAAGCAACTAGCATAATTTCAATACACGATTTTCACATTGTGCTATTGGTTAACCTGACATAGTAAACAATCCATAATGTAACTTACATACTAAATGGCAATAGTTTAAATGCCGCAGTAATTAATAACTATATCCCCGCGACGCTATAAATTTTTTGGGGACCGCTTGAATTATAAAAATACATTAAATATTTTTTTCCGCCGGTGCAGACATCTTGTTTACTGGTTGAGATACTACAGAAAGACGTTATAAGTCGCAAACATTTGTTTTGCAGCGATTTGACCATTCCCGAGAAGCAACTAGCATAATTTCAGCACACTTTTTTCCCATTGTGCTATTGGTTAACCTGACATAGTAAACAATCCATAATGTAACTTACATACTAAATGGCAATAGTTTAAATGCCGCAGTTATTAATAACTATATCCCCGCGACGCTATAAATGCTTTTGGGGACCGCTTGAATTATAAAAATACATTAAATATTTTTTTCCGCCGGTGCAGACATCTTGTTTACTGGTTGAGCTACTACAGAAAGACGTTATAAGTCGCAAACATTCGTTTTGCAGAGATTTGACCATTCCCGATAAGCAACTAGCATAATTTCAGCACACTTTTTTCACATTGTGCTATTGGTTAACCTGACATAGTAAACAATCCATAATGTAACTTACATACTAAATTGCAATAGTTTAAATGCCGCAGTTATTAATAACTATATCCCCGCGACGCTATAAATGCTTTTGGGGACCGCTTGAATTATAAAAATACATTAAATATTTTTTTCCGCCGGTGCAGACATCTTGTTTACTGATTGAGATACTACAGAAAGACGTTATAAGTCGCAAACATTCGTTTTGCAGCGATTTGACCATTCCCGAGAAGCAACTAGCATAATTTCAGCACACTTTTTTCCCATTGTGCTATTGGTTAACCTGACATAGTAAACAATCCATAATGTAACTTACATACTAAATGGCAATAGTTTAAATGCCGCAGTTATTAATAACTATATCCCCGCGACGCTATAAATGCTTTTGGGGACCGCTTGAATTATAAAAATACATTAAATATTTTTTTCCGCCGGTGCAGACATCTTGTTTACTGGTTGAGCTACTACAGAAAGACGTTATAAGTCGCAAACATTCGTTTTGCAGCGATTTGACCATTCCCGATAAGCAACTAGCATAATTTCAGCACACTTTTTTCACATTGTGCTATTGGTTAACCTGACATAGTAAATAATCCATAATGTAACTTACATACTAAATGGCAATAGTTTAAATGCCGCAGTTATTAATAACTATATCCCCGCGACGCTATAAATGCTTTTGGGGACCGCTTGAATTATAAAAATACATTAAATATTTTTTTCCGTCGGTGCAGACATCTCGTTTTCTGATTGAGCTACTACAGAAAGACCTTGTAAGTCGCAAACGTTCGTTCTGCAGCGATTTTACCATTCGCGAGAAGCAACTAGCATAATTTCAATACACGATTTTCACATTGTGCTATTGGTTAACCTGACATAGTAAACAATCCATAATGTAACTTACATACTAAATGGCAATAGTTTAAATGCCGCAGTAATTAATAACTATATCCCCGCGACGCTATAAATTTTTTGGGGACCGCTTGAATTATAAAAATACATTAAATATTTTTTTCCGCCGGTGCAGACATCTTGTTTACTGATTGAGATACTACAGAAAGACGTTATAAGTCGCAAACATTCGTTTTGCAGCGATTTGACCATTCCCGAGAAGCAACTAGCATAATTTCAGCACACTTTTTTCCCATTGTGCTATTGGTTAACCTGACATAGTAAACAATCCATAATGTAACTTACATACTAAATGGCAATAGTTTAAATGCCGCAGTTATTAATAACTATATCCCCGCGACGCTATAAATGCTTTTGGGGACCGCTTGAATTATAAAAATACATTAAATATTTTTTTCCGCCGGTGCAGACATCTTGTTTACTGGTTGAGCTACTACAGAAAGACGTTATAAGTCGCAAACATTCGTTTTGCAGCGATTTGACCATTCCCGATAAGCAACTAGCATAATTTTAGCACACTTTTTTCACATTGTGCTATTGGTTAACCTGACATAGTAAACAATCCATAATGTAACTTACATACTAAATGGCAATAGTTTAAATGCCGCAGTTATTAATAACTATATCCCTACGACGCTATAAATGCTTTTGGGGACCGCTTGAATTATAAAAATACATTAAATATTTTTTTCCGCCGGTGCAGACATCTTGTTTACTGATTGAGATACTACAGAAAGACGTTATAAGTCGCAAACATTCGTTTTGCAGCGATTTGACCATTCCCGAGAAGCAACTAGCATAATTTAAGCACACTTTTTTCCCATTGTGCTATTGGTTAACCTGACATAGTAAACAATCCATAATGTAACTTACATACTAAATGGCAATAGTTTAAATGCCGCAGTTATTAATAACTATATCCCCGCGACGCTATAAATGCTTTTGGGGACCGCTTGAATTATAAAAATACATTAAATATTTTTTTCCGCCGGTGCAGACATCTTGTTTACTGGTTGAGCTACTACAGAAAGACGTTATAAGTCGCAAACATTCGTTTTGCAGCGATTTGACCATTCCCGATAAGCAACTAGCATAATTTCAGCACACTTTTTTCACATTGTGCTATTGGTTAACCTGACATAGTAAACAATCCATAATGTAACTTACATACTAAATGGCAATAGTTTAAATGCCGCAGTTATTAATAACTATATCCCCGCGACGCTATAAATGCTTTTGGGGACCGCTTGAATTATAAAAATACATTAAATATTTTTTGCCGCCGGTGCAGACATCTTGTTTACTGGTTGAGCTACTACAGAAAGACGTTATAAGTCGCAAACATTCGTTTTGCAGCGATTTGACCATTCCCGATAAGCAACTAGCATAATTTCAGCACACTTTTTTCACATTGTGCTATTGGTTAACCTGACATAGTAAACAATCCATAATGTAACTTACATACTAAATGGCAATAGTTTAAATGCCGCAGTTATTAATAACTATATCCCCGCGACGCTATAAATGCTTTTGGGGACCGCTTGAATTATAAAAATACATTAAATATTTTTTTCCGCCGGTGCAGACATCTTGTTTACTGATTGAGATACTACAGAAAGACGTTATAAGTCGCAAACATTCGTTTTGCAGCGATTTGACCATTCCCGAGAAGCAACTAGCATAATTTCAGCACACTTTTTTCCCATTGTGCTATTGGTTAACCTGACATAGTAAACAATCCATAATGTAACTTACATACTAAATGGCAATAGTTTAAATGCCGCAGTTATTAATAACTATATCCCCGCGACGCTATAAATGCTTTTGGGGACCGCTTGAATTATAAAAATACATTAAATATTTTTTTCCGCCGGTGCAGACATCTTGTTTACTGGTTGAGCTACTACAGAAAGACGTTATAAGTCGCAAACATTCGTTTTGCAGCGATTTGACCATTCCCGATAAGCAACTAGCATAATTTCAGCACACTTTTTTCACATTGTGCTATTGGTTAACCTGACATAGTAAACAATCCATAATGTAACTTACATACTAAATGGCAATAGTTTAAATGCCGCAGTTATTAATAACTATATCCCCGCGACGCTATAAATGCTTTTGGGGACCGCTTGAATTATAAAAATACATTAAATATTTTTTTCCGTCGGTGCAGACATCTCGTTTTCTGATTGAGCTACTACAGAAAGACCTTGTAAGTCGCAAACGTTCGTTCTGCAGCGATTTTACCATTCGCGAGAAGCAACTAGCATAATTTCAATACACGATTTTCACATTGTGCTATTGGTTAACCTGACATAGTAAACAATCCATAATGTAACTTACATACTAAATGGCAATAGTTTAAATGCCGCAGTAATTAATAACTATATCCCCGCGACGCTATAAATTTTTTGGGGACCGCTTGAATTATAAAAATACATTAAATATTTTTTTCCGCCGGTGCAGACATCTTGTTTACTGATTGAGATACTACAGAAAGACGTTATAAGTCGCAAACATTCGTTTTGCAGCGATTTGACCATTCCCGAGAAGCAACTAGCATAATTTCAGCACACTTTTTTCCCATTGTGCTATTGGTTAACCTGACATAGTAAACAATCCATAATGTAACTTACATACTAAATGGCAATAGTTTAAATGCCGCAGTTATTAATAACTATATCCCCGCGACGCTATAAATGCTTTTGGGGACCGCTTGAATTATAAAAATACATTAAATATTTTTTTCCGCCGGTGCAGACATCTTGTTTACTGGTTGAGCTACTACAGAAAGACGTTATAAGTCGCAAACATTCGTTTTGCAGCGATTTGACCATTCCCGATAAGCAACTAGCATAATTTCAGCACACTTTTTTCACATTGTGCTATTGGTTAACCTGACATAGTAAACAATCCATAATGTAACTTACATACTAAATGGCAATAGTTTAAATGCCGCAGTTATTAATAACTATATCCCCGCGACGCTATAAATGCTTTTGGGGACCGCTTGAATTATAAAAATACATTAAATATTTTTTTCCGCCGGTGCAGACATCTTGTTTACTGATTGAGATACTACAGAAAGACGTTATAAGTCGCAAACATTCGTTTTGCAGCGATTTGACCATTCCCGAGAAGCAACTAGCATAATTTAAGCACACTTTTTTCCCATTGTGCTATTGGTTAACCTGACATAGTAAACAATCCATAATGTAACTTACATACTAAATGGCAATAGTTTAAATGCCGCAGTTATTAATAACTATATCCCCGCGACGCTATAAATGCTTTTGGGGACCGCTTGAATTATAAAAATACATTAAATATTTTTTTCCGTCGGTGCAGACATCTCGTTTTCTGATTGAGCTACTACAGAAAGACCTTGTAAGTCGCAAACGTTCGTTCTGCAGCGATTTTACCATTCGCGAGAAGCAACTAGCATAATTTCAATACACGATTTTCACATTGTGCTATTGGTTAACCTGACATAGTAAACAATCCATAATGTAACTTACATACTAAATGGCAATAGTTTAAATGCCGCAGTAATTAATAACTATATCCCCGCGACGCTATAAATTTTTTGGGGACCGCTTGAATTATAAAAATACATTAAATATTTTTTTCCGCCGGTGCAGACATCTTGTTTACTGATTGAGATACTACAGAAAGACGTTATAAGTCGCAAACATTCGTTTTGCAGCGATTTGACCATTCCCGAGAAGCAACTAGCATAATTTCAGCACACTTTTTTCCCATTGTGCTATTGGTTAACCTGACATAGTAAACAATCCATAATGTAACTTACATACTAAATGGCAATAGTTTAAATGCCGCAGTTATTAATAACTATATCCCCGCGACGCTATAAATGCTTTTGGGGACCGCTTGAATTATAAAAATACATTAAATATTTTTTTCCGCCGGTGCAGACATCTTGTTTACTGGTTGAGCTACTACAGAAAGACGTTATAAGTCGCAAACATTCGTTTTGCAGCGATTTGACCATTCCCGATAAGCAACTAGCATAATTTTAGCACACTTTTTTCACATTGTGCTATTGGTTAACCTGACATAGTAAACAATCCATAATGTAACTTACATACTAAATGGCAATAGTTTAAATGCCGCAGTTATTAATAACTATATCCCCGCGACGCTATAAATGCTTTTGGGGACCGCTTGAATTATAAAAATACATTAAATATTTTTTTCCGCCGGTGCAGACATCTTGTTTACTGATTGAGATACTACAGAAAGACGTTATAAGTCGCAAACATTCGTTTTGCAGCGATTTGACCATTCCCGAGAAGCAACTAGCATAATTTAAGCACACTTTTTTCCCATTGTGCTATTGGTTAACCTGACATAGTAAACAATCCATAATGTAACTTACATACTAAATGGCAATAGTTTAAATGCCGCAGTTATTAATAACTATATCCCCGCGACGCTATAAATGCTTTTGGGGACCGCTTGAATTATAAAAATACATTAAATATTTTTTTCCGCCGGTGCAGACATCTTGTTTACTGGTTGAGCTACTACAGAAAGACGTTATAAGTCGCAAACATTCGTTTTGCAGCGATTTGACCATTCCCGATAAGCAACTAGCATAATTTCAGCACACTTTTTTCACATTGTGCTATTGGTTAACCTGACATAGTAAACAATCCATAATGTAACTTACATACTAAATGGCAATAGTTTAAATGCCGCAGTTATTAATAACTATATCCCCGCGACGCTATAAATGCTTTTGGGGACCGCTTGAATTATAAAAATACATTAAATATTTTTTGCCGCCGGTGCAGACATCTTGTTTACTGGTTGAGCTACTACAGAAAGACGTTATAAGTCGCAAACATTCGTTTTGCAGCGATTTGACCATTCCCGATAAGCAACTAGCATAATTTCAGCACACTTTTTTCACATTGTGCTATTGGTTAACCTGACATAGTAAACAATCCATAATGTAACTTACATACTAAATGGCAATAGTTTAAATGCCGCAGTTATTAATAACTATATCCCCGCGACGCTATAAATGCTTTTGGGGACCGCTTGAATTATAAAAATACATTAAATATTTTTTTCCGCCGGTGCAGACATCTTGTTTACTGATTGAGATACTACAGAAAGACGTTATAAGTCGCAAACATTCGTTTTGCAGCGATTTGACCATTCCCGAGAAGCAACTAGCATAATTTCAGCACACTTTTTTCCCATTGTGCTATTGGTTAACCTGACATAGTAAACAATCCATAATGTAACTTACATACTAAATGGCAATAGTTTAAATGCCGCAGTTATTAATAACTATATCCCCGCGACGCTATAAATGCTTTTGGGGACCGCTTGAATTATAAAAATACATTAAATATTTTTTTCCGCCGGTGCAGACATCTTGTTTACTGGTTGAGCTACTACAGAAAGACGTTATAAGTCGCAAACATTCGTTTTGCAGCGATTTGACCATTCCCGATAAGCAACTAGCATAATTTCAGCACACTTTTTTCACATTGTGCTATTGGTTAACCTGACATAGTAAACAATCCATAATGTAACTTACATACTAAATGGCAATAGTTTAAATGCCGCAGTTATTAATAACTATATCCCCGCGACGCTATAAATGCTTTTGGGGACCGCTTGAATTATAAAAATACATTAAATATTTTTTTCCGTCGGTGCAGACATCTCGTTTTCTGATTGAGCTACTACAGAAAGACCTTGTAAGTCGCAAACGTTCGTTCTGCAGCGATTTTACCATTCGCGAGAAGCAACTAGCATAATTTCAATACACGATTTTCACATTGTGCTATTGGTTAACCTGACATAGTAAACAATCCATAATGTAACTTACATACTAAATGGCAATAGTTTAAATGCCGCAGTAATTAATAACTATATCCCCGCGACGCTATAAATTTTTTGGGGACCGCTTGAATTATAAAAATACATTAAATATTTTTTTCCGCCGGTGCAGACATCTTGTTTACTGATTGAGATACTACAGAAAGACGTTATAAGTCGCAAACATTCGTTTTGCAGCGATTTGACCATTCCCGAGAAGCAACTAGCATAATTTCAGCACACTTTTTTCCCATTGTGCTATTGGTTAACCTGACATAGTAAACAATCCATAATGTAACTTACATACTAAATGGCAATAGTTTAAATGCCGCAGTTATTAATAACTATATCCCCGCGACGCTATAAATGCTTTTGGGGACCGCTTGAATTATAAAAATACATTAAATATTTTTTTCCGCCGGTGCAGACATCTTGTTTACTGGTTGAGCTACTACAGAAAGACGTTATAAGTCGCAAACATTCGTTTTGCAGCGATTTGACCATTCCCGATAAGCAACTAGCATAATTTCAGCACACTTTTTTCACATTGTGCTATTGGTTAACCTGACATAGTAAACAATCCATAATGTAACTTACATACTAAATGGCAATAGTTTAAATGCCGCAGTTATTAATAACTATATCCCCGCGACGCTATAAATGCTTTTGGGGACCGCTTGAATTATAAAAATACATTAAATATTTTTTTCCGCCGGTGCAGACATCTTGTTTACTGATTGAGATACTACAGAAAGACGTTATAAGTCGCAAACATTCGTTTTGCAGCGATTTGACCATTCCCGAGAAGCAACTAGCATAATTTAAGCACACTTTTTTCCCATTGTGCTATTGGTTAACCTGACATAGTAAACAATCCATAATGTAACTTACATACTAAATGGCAATAGTTTAAATGCCGCAGTTATTAATAACTATATCCCCGCGACGCTATAAATGCTTTTGGGGACCGCTTGAATTATAAAAATACATTAAATATTTTTTTCCGCCGGTGCAGACATCTTGTTTACTGGTTGAGCTACTACAGAAAGACGTTATAAGTCGCAAACATTCGTTTTGCAGCGATTTGACCATTCCCGATAAGCAACTAGCATAATTTCAGCACACTTTTTTCACATTGTGCTATTGGTTAACCTGACATAGTAAACAATCCATAATGTAACTTACATACTAAATGGCAATAGTTTAAATGCCGCAGTTATTAATAACTATATCCCCGCGACGCTATAAATGCTTTTGGGGACCGCTTGAATTATAAAAATACATTAAATATTTTTTTCCGCCGGTGCAGACATCTTGTTTACTGGTTGAGATACTACAGAAAGACGTTATAAGTCGCAAACATTCGTTTTGCAGTAATTTGACCATTCCCGAGAAGCAACTAGCATAATTTCAGCACACTTTTTTCACATTGTGCTATTGGTTAACCTGACATAGTAAACAATCCATAATGTAACTTACATACTAAATGGCAATAGTTTAAATGCCGCAGTAATTAATAACTATATCCCCGCGACGCTATAAATGCTTTTGGGGACCGCTTGAATTATAAAAATACATTAAATATTTTTTTCCGCCGGTGCAGACATCTTGTTTACTGGTTGAGATACTACAGAAAGACGTTATAAGTCGCAAACATTCGTGTTGCAGAGATTTGACCATTTTCGATAAGCAACTAGCATAATTTCAGCACACTTTTTTCACATTGTGCTATTGGTTAACCTGACATAGTAAACAATCCATAATGTAACTTACATACTAAATGGCAATAGTTTAAATGCCGCAGTAATTAATAACTATATCCCCGCGACGCTATAAATTTTTTGGGGACCGCTTGAATTATAAAAATACATTAAATATTTTTTTCCGCCGGTGGAGACATCTTGTTTACTGATTGAGATACTACAGAAAGACGTTATAAGTCGCAAACATTCGTTTTGCAGCGATTTGACCATTCCCGAGAAGCAACTAGCATAATTTCAGCACTCTTTTTTCACATTGTGCTATTGGTTAACCTGACATAGTAAACAATCCATAATGTAACTTACATACTAAATGGCAATAGTTTAAATGCCGCAGTAATTAATAACTATATCCCCGCGACGCTATAAATTTTTTGGGGACCGCTTGAATTATAAAAATACATTAAATATTTTTTTCCGCCGGTGCATACATCTTGTTTACTGATTGAGATACTACAGAAAGACGCTATAAGTCGCAAACATTCGTTTTGCAGCGATTTGACCATTCCCGAGAAGCAACTAGCATAATTTCAGCACACTTTTTTCACATTGTGCTATTGGTTAACCTGACATAGTAAACAATCCATAATGTAACTTACATACTAAATGGCAATAGTTTAAATGCCGCAGTTATTAATAACTATATCCCCGCGACGCTATAAATGCTTTTGGGGACCGCTTGAATTATAAAAATACATTAAATATTTTTTTCCGCCGGTGCAGACATCTTGTTTACTGGTTGAGATACTACAGAAAGACGTTATAAGTCGCAAACATTCGTTTTGCAGCGATTTGACCATTCCCGAGAAGCAACTAGCATAATTTCAGCACACTTTTTTCACATTGTGCTATTGGTTAACCTGACATAGTAAACAATCCATAATGTAACTTACATACTAAATGGCAATAGTTTAAATGCCGCAGTTATTAATAACTATATCCCCGCGACGCTATAAATGCTTTTGGGGACCGCTTGAATTATAAAAATACATTAAATATTTTTTTCCGCCGGTGCAGACATCTTGTTTACTGGTTGAGATACTACAGAAAGACGTTATAAGTCGCAAACATTCGTTTTGCAGCGATTTGACCATTCCCGATAAGCAACTAGCATAATTTCAGCACACTTTTTTCACATTGTGCTATTGGTTAACCTGACATAGTAAACAATCCATAATGTAACTTACATACTAAATGGCAATAGTTTAAATGCCGCAGTTATTAATAACTATATCCCCGCGACGCTATAAATGCTTTTGGGGACCGCTTGAATTATAAAAATACATTAAATATTTTTTTCCGTCGGTGCAGACATCTCGTTTTCTGATTGAGCTACTACAAAAAGACCTTGTAAGTCGCAAACGTTCGTTCTGCAGCGATTTTACCATTCGCGAGAAGCAACTAGCATAATTTCAATACACGATTTTCACATTGTGCTATTGGTTAACCTGACATAGTAAACAATCCATAATGTAACTTACATACTAAATGGCAATAGTTTAAATGCCGCAGTAATTAATAACTATATCCCCGCGACGCTATAAATTTTTTGGGGACCGCTTGAATTATAAAAATACATTAAATATTTTTTTCCGCCGGTGCAGACATCTTGTTTACTGATTGAGATACTACAGAAAGACGTTATAAGTCGCAAACATTCGTTTTGCAGCGATTTGACCATTCCCGAGAAGCAACTAGCATAATTTCAGCACACTTTTTTCCCATTGTGCTATTGGTTAACCTGACATAGTAAACAATCCATAATGTAACTTACATACTAAATGGCAATAGTTTAAATGCCGCAGTTATTAATAACTATATCCCCGCGACGCTATAAATGCTTTTGGGGACCGCTTGAATTATAAAAATACATTAAATATTTTTTTCCGCCGGTGCAGACATCTTGTTTACTGGTTGAGCTACTACAGAAAGACGTTATAAGTCGCAAACATTCGTTTTGCAGCGATTTGACCATTCCCGATAAGCAACTAGCATAATTTCAGCACACTTTTTTCACATTGTGCTATTGGTTAACCTGACATAGTAAACAATCCATAATGTAACTTACATACTAAATGGCAATAGTTTAAATGCCGCAGTTATTAATAACTATATCCCCGCGACGCTATAAATGCTTTTGGGGACCGCTTGAATTATAAAAATACATTAAATATTTTTTTCCGCCGGTGCAGACATCTTGTTTACTGATTGAGATACTACAGAAAGACGTTATAAGTCGCAAACATTCGTTTTGCAGCGATTTGACCATTCCCGAGAAGCAACTAGCATAATTTAAGCACACTTTTTTCCCATTGTGCTATTGGTTAACCTGACATAGTAAACAATCCATAATGTAACTTACATACTAAATGGCAATAGTTTAAATGCCGCAGTTATTAATAACTATATCCCCGCGACGCTATAAATGCTTTTGGGGACCGCTTGAATTATAAAAATACATTAAATATTTTTTTCCGCCGGTGCAGACATCTTGTTTACTGGTTGAGCTACTACAGAAAGACGTTATAAGTCGCAAACATTCGTTTTGCAGCGATTTGACCATTCCCGATAAGCAACTAGCATAATTTCAGCACACTTTTTTCACATTGTGCTATTGGTTAACCTGACATAGTAAACAATCCATAATGTAACTTACATACTAAATGGCAATAGTTTAAATGCCGCAGTTATTAATAACTATATCCCCGCGACGCTATAAATGCTTTTGGGGACCGCTTGAATTATAAAAATACATTAAATATTTTTTTCCGCCGGTGCAGACATCTTGTTTACTGGTTGAGATACTACAGAAAGACGTTATAAGTCGCAAACATTCGTTTTGCAGTAATTTGACCATTCCCGAGAAGCAACTAGCATAATTTCAGCACACTTTTTTCACATTGTGCTATTGGTTAACCTGACATAGTAAACAATCCATAATGTAACTTACATACTAAATGGCAATAGTTTAAATGCCGCAGTAATTAATAACTATATCCCCGCGACGCTATAAATGCTTTTGGGGACCGCTTGAATTATAAAAATACATTAAATATTTTTTTCCGCCGGTGCAGACATCTTGTTTACTGGTTGAGATACTACAGAAAGACGTTATAAGTCGCAAACATTCGTGTTGCAGAGATTTGACCATTTTCGATAAGCAACTAGCATAATTTCAGCACACTTTTTTCACATTGTGCTATTGGTTAACCTGACATAGTAAACAATCCATAATGTAACTTACATACTAAATGGCAATAGTTTAAATGCCGCAGTAATTAATAACTATATCCCCGCGACGCTATAAATTTTTTGGGGACCGCTTGAATTATAAAAATACATTAAATATTTTTTTCCGCCGGTGGAGACATCTTGTTTACTGATTGAGATACTACAGAAAGACGTTATAAGTCGCAAACATTCGTTTTGCAGCGATTTGACCATTCCCGAGAAGCAACTAGCATAATTTCAGCACTCTTTTTTCACATTGTGCTATTGGTTAACCTGACATAGTAAACAATCCATAATGTAACTTACATACTAAATGGCAATAGTTTAAATGCCGCAGTAATTAATAACTATATCCCCGCGACGCTATAAATTTTTTGGGGACCGCTTGAATTATAAAAATACATTAAATATTTTTTTCCGCCGGTGCATACATCTTGTTTACTGATTGAGATACTACAGAAAGACGCTATAAGTCGCAAACATTCGTTTTGCAGCGATTTGACCATTCCCGAGAAGCAACTAGCATAATTTCAGCACACTTTTTTCACATTGTGCTATTGGTTAACCTGACATAGTAAACAATCCATAATGTAACTTACATACTAAATGGCAATAGTTTAAATGCCGCAGTTATTAATAACTATATCCCCGCGACGCTATAAATGCTTTTGGGGACCGCTTGAATTATAAAAATACATTAAATATTTTTTTCCGCCGGTGCAGACATCTTGTTTACTGGTTGAGATACTACAGAAAGACGTTATAAGTCGCAAACATTCGTTTTGCAGCGATTTGACCATTCCCGAGAAGCAACTAGCATAATTTCAGCACACTTTTTTCACATTGTGCTATTGGTTAACCTGACATAGTAAACAATCCATAATGTAACTTACATACTAAATGGCAATAGTTTAAATGCCGCAGTTATTAATAACTATATCCCCGCGACGCTATAAATGCTTTTGGGGACCGCTTGAATTATAAAAATACATTAAATATTTTTTTCCGCCGGTGCAGACATCTTGTTTACTGGTTGAGATACTACAGAAAGACGTTATAAGTCGCAAACATTCGTTTTGCAGCGATTTGACCATTCCCGAGAAGCAACTAGCATAATTTCAGCACACTTTTTTCACATTGTGCTATTGGTTAACCTGACATAGTAAACAATCCATAATGTAACTTACATACTAAATGGCAATAGTTTAAATGCCGCAGTTATTAATAACTATATCCCCGCGACGCTATAAATGCTTTTGGGGACCGCTTGAATTATAAAAATACATTAAATATTTTTTTCCGCCGGTGCAGACATCTTGTTTACTGGTTGAGATACTACAGAAAGACGTTATAAGTCGCAAACATTCGTTTTGCAGCGAATTTGACCATTCCCGAGAAGCAACTAGCATAATTTCAGCACACTTTTTTCACATTGTGCTATTGGTTAACCTGACATAGTAAACAATCCATAATGTAACTTACATACTAAATGGCAATAGTTTAAATGCCGCAGTAATTAATAACTATATCCCCGCGACGCTATAAATGCTTTTGGGGACCGCTTGAATTATAAAAATACATTAAATATTTTTTTCCGCCGGTGCAGACATCTTGTTTACTGGTTGAGATACTACAGAAAGACGTTATAAGTCGCAAACTTTCGTGTTGCAGCGATTTGACCATTCCCGATAAGCAACTAGCATAATTTCAGCACACTTTTTTCACATTGTGCTATTGGTTAACCTGACATAGTAAACAATCCATAATGTAACTTACATACTAAATGGCA
>CALNHX010009599.1:0-48276 GCA_940337035.1 Agriotes lineatus | reverse complement strand
CTTGAAAGGGATAGAGACAACGAATCGACCATTCGCTTCTCGTTGAGTATTTTGCACGAAATGTGCCTCACAGGCGTTCTCTTCATTTGTGCGAACCTTTTCCTCAGGGTAATGTTCGAGTTGCCAAAACCTAGCAATGGGGTCAGAAGCATCCTCGATCGTGCCAAGATTGCACTGTACAGGGTGCGCAGAAGGGGGGCCTGTAGGGCCAGAAACAATCCAACCAAAACGAGTTTTTTGGAGGATGGGAAGATTTGGGCCTAGACCAATTTGTCCAATACAAAGGAGCTGCCAGAAAATGGGCGAACCAATCAGAATGTCGATGGTGCCCGGTTGGTCGTAGGACAGATCTGATAACTTGATGTTATCAGGAACCTTGAAGCTGTTTCGCTGGACGCGAAAACTTGGGGTAACACCCGTAATCTCATCGAGAACAAGACAGGATAGGCCAATGCCGTATGAAGTGTGAGGGGCTTGCAGCTTGATATCACACCTAGCCTTGATTTGAGAAGTGGCTTTACTTAAGCCAGAAACAGTAACGTTGACTTCGCGAATTGGAAGCTTCAACCTTTTACACAAATCTGAACGTATAAAGTTCGATTGGGAACCGGAATCCAACAGGATTCGCACAACGTGAGGCGTACCATCATCAGCGATGAGTTTAGCGGTAGCCGTAGGTAAGAGTACCTGAAAAGCATTCGAACAGAATGCCGAAATCGATTGATTTAGTTCAACAGGGGTTTCTGCCGACATCGCAGATCCTGGTTGACTAGAAGAAGCATTTTGAGGTTTATCCTCATGAAGAAGTGTGTTGTGCCTTGATTTGCACTTTCTACACGTATATTTGGAGCTACAAAGGCTCGCAAGGTGACCCTGAGTTAGGCAATTAAAGCATACGCGGAGCTCTTTTGCCTTTGATTTTCTGTCAAGAACAGACAGCTTGACAAACTTATCGCATTTGTACAAGGAATGAGATCCTTTACAAAGTGGACACGAAGGGGTACCTGACACAAATGATTTCGAATGTACCTTGGAAGACTTTTCGGGTACAAGCTTAACATTTTTTACTTCCAGAGTTTCTAGAAGATTTGCTGTATTTTGTAAGAATTCCTTGAACTCATCAAGATTAGGCAGGTCAGAACTTGACCGGTTTCTAAGGACCTCCCATTCACGAAATGTAGTGGGGTCCAGTTTTTTAGAAACTACATAAATTATAACAAAATCAAGAAGCTCGCTTTCGGTAGCTAATGATTTGATTGCTGCAAAACGCTTGAATAACATATCGCTAATCGTACGCAATTTAGTTGCAGATTCCTTATTGCAAGATTCGAGTTCAAATATAGCCTTGAGGTGGTTATGAACCAGAATTTTTGGATCATTGTATCGATTGCACAATGCCTCCCAAGCTAGAGTATAATTACTCGCAGTAAACTCTAAACTTTTTATAATTTGGCTTGCATCACCCTGTAAACTAGCCTTTAAGTAATGCAGCTTTTGAATATTAGTTAACGCTTGATTCTCATGAATTAAACTAATAAAAATCTCACGAAACTCTAACCATTCTGAAACGTTCCCTGAATATTTGGGAATTGAAATGGCAGGAAGGCGTACAGCTTGATTATTGCAATGTGAACTGCAATTTGAATGCGTTGATCTTACGCTACCAGCAGGCGATCCAGAACGATCTAATGCAACATCAGACTGTTTGTTGTATTCATTACTCAAATATTCAGCTTGTGAAATTGCAAAATAATAAGAATCCTCAAATTCAACTTGTTGCTGCATTTCAGATTCTGTATCCTCACTGGTTTCTAAAATTTGTTCATGAACCGCATAATATTCCGATAACAAGGTGGCTGTATCATTCAATCTTTTTTGCAATTGAATAATCTGAGCGCTAGATAAGAATTGATCATCATGAATTTTTTGCAAAGATTGCACGTAATTTGAGAAACGCGTAAGCTTTCCCTTGATAGAGCCACGTACTCTTACAAGCGAATCCATAATTGTTGAGATTAAAAACAATTTAACAGATCGAACTAACTTTTCGTACGCCCCTGGCGTGAATTTTGTACGCTTCTGGTACGCGGACCCAACGGGTCAACTATCTGTGATATTTCAGGCAAGATGCTACGCGCGGTAGCCTTACTACTTGCAGAATCTGAAATATTCTTTAATGATAAAACCCTTTCTTACGCCTCTGGCGCGAATTTGTTTATACCGCAGACAGCGCTTGCTAACAACGCGAGAAACTTGTAGCTTACGACGCAGAAAACGACCCTGGTACAACGCGGGAAACTTGTTGCTACGACGCAGAAAACGGCCTTGGTACAACGCGGGATTATTTATGAAACATGCAGGGGATATCGCTAACAAACGTAATAGCTTGGCATTTCACGCAATTAAAATGTTTATATGACTCATAAACCATTTGTTTACGCAATAATACGCAGCTGAAATTATGCACATGCAAACACAGACGAAATAAACCAAATTTATGCATAGGAAACGCAAAAATAGGAAATTAGGCTTACGTTTATTGGAGTGTGCCGCCTTGCCGTTTTACCTCGTTGCTGTGGTTTGGACTACGCCGCGCCGGCTGCGGCTGCAATGGACACCTGCACGAACTTGCGTCTGCACCGTCTGCTGTCTTCCTTCCTCTCGTTGCGGGCACCGCATGTGCCCTCTTCGTTCCACGCGTTGCTGCGAAATTGGAACGCTGCTCCTTGCGGTCGATTATATGCGATGCAATACAAAACTGAATATGCTTTGTACTTGCCTATGACCAATGTTGTCGAATGCTGTCGCTGTTTTGGACCCGCAATGACCTAATGTGGTTTAATCCGGTTCTGTAGGACCAATGTTTGAGCACTAATCAGGATCGAAGGTACAACGTTTGTAGCCTTCTCAGTTTTTCGCTATCTGGAAAACCGCTGATCGCCAGCTCGCCTTGGAATTTGTGGACTGTATGATTGTAGGTTTCACTGAATTATACACACGTTGAAAAGCTAAGGTAGTAATTTATTTGCCATAAATTAACACGATCAGTTTAACATTTACAAAGAATTAGCTTTCGGAGTGCGGACCGGTTTGCATGCTGCCACTTTGACAGATGAAACGTAAGTGTTTTTGGAATCGGATGCCGGCGAGGCAGTCTACTGCGCACAGTACGAATTCAGAATGTAAGAGAGGCGGCAAAAGTTTATAAAGTCCTTAACACATATATATGCGTATATTTTCGTACATTTGAGTGCATATAATTATCAGCTTTAGTTATCAGTAATGCGCAGAGTGCAAAATTTGAAATTGTTATTTGACATGTACAGGGTCGTATTTATTTAAAAATTATGAAATTTTACAAAGTAAAGCCAAGTTCGAATATAATTTTATTTTAATGATAATAGCAGAATATAAATTATGAGAAAAATAATTCAATTGTATAATATGATGTTAATTAAATAGGCTGTGATAAATAGAGCTTAGGTTTTCAATATCAGTTTTATCATTTATAGCCGTAGGACTTCGTTGTATTTCAAATATTTCCAAATCTAACCGTTTCTATAAATTACTCTCTTTATGTAAGACTTTTGGTGTATTAAAATTAAATTTGACTTCTTGTCTTCTATGTAATCACTAACTTAAGTAATGAATATCAATTATATCTTACATGTATCAATAAATCCAAATCCATTCAATTATTGTAGTATTCTTGTTATTTGCATTCAATTAACGGTATTGCACAATCTCTTCACCGATTGTATGGTTCCACTAAATTCAATATTACCTTTTCATATTTTTATCACGTATATTTGTTAATAGCCCCTTTATTTGTATTTCACCAACAATCATACTAAATAAGGCATAATTTCCAACTTTTTATTATAAAAATGAAGTTCTTCAAAATTCTGTATACATTATTTATAAATTTGTTATTATCACTGTTTTAACAAACTTTTATCTCTGGTAGTTACTATTATTCCTGCCTTCTTAAAAATATAAAATGTCCTAATTATTTACATGCTAATATTCCTTATTATTAAAGTAAGCATACTTGTCAAAATAACCTTGATTTACACTTTTTATCATGGTTGAACTCACCCATCAAAATCAAATATTCAATTTCTATTTTATTTATCAAATTACATTAATAGTTGTCTCAATTTTAATATTCATTGTTCATTTTTATAATTAACAACCATCTTATTTAAAAACCCTCAACATTTGATTGTATTAATCTTCCAAATTTATCATATTTTTATTATTATTTACCCACTATAACAAATAGGGTAGTTGTATCATAACAACAGATATTATTTTCATGTAAAAATGTAGGTATTTTTTAAATTAATGTAGGTATGGTAATATGCAATTAAAAAATAATTCAAGTTGTTAACAATTACATAAAGATCCTAATTTATTGTATTGTAAGTCATATGTAATCTCGATTGAGTTTGGTAAGATTATACAGGTTGGTCCAATAGTGTGACGGTCTTCTTAAGCGCCTATACCATACAAGATAACAAGTTTCTGTAAATCGGCGTCTAAACTGTACACTAGGATGCATTGTAGCACAATATATACACGGTGCGTCAGAAATGTTGGCAGCGTTGGGATAGTTTTCTTTTCTAATGAAGCATCCTGTATATTTTTGAATTTTTGTTGAAATTCTAAACTAATTTTGCATAACGTGACCCAAACCTAAAGAGTCAACGGTTGCTAATATACAGGGTGATTCAAAAATGGCGCATTTCCTCTGGAGGGGTTGTTGGGAACTACTAGCGGAGTACGGGAAAAATAACAAAAACATCTTTATAATCATTCCTCTGAAATATTAACAGCTGAAGATGCATTTTGCAGTAAGCTATTTACCAATATTTATTAAAAATTCAACGTTTGAATCGAAAATTATTATTGTTATTAATCATCCCAATTCAAAAAACTGACAGTTTCATCACACTTACCTAAAATTTTAGTTTTCAAAACTTCAGTTTTTGGTGCCTAGTTTGTAATGCTAACTGGGGCTTCGTAACAATATCAGGTTTATATTTAATTTGGAAAATGCTCTTGTAGCATTATCAAATATGCCCTTGTAAATGGTAGCCGCTTATATTGGGTCCAGGGCCTGATTACTCTGACTGACTCAAAAGAACAAGTTTTAACAGAAACATTTATTACCTATTATGTACATGTAATAACTTAAAAATAAATTATATATTGAATTAGGTACAAAATAATTCGTTTTGCGTGAATCCTTGGTTAATTACTGGATGTGTAGGCTGCCCTTCATACACCGGTGTAGGATCGTGGTGTTCACTACGCCAGGTTGTTGGAAAATCGAGGGTTCTCACGTTTACGTTGGCAGTCCTGTAATCCCAAAACAAATTAAAAATGACAGTTTAGTACTCATGTAAATAAACGGGAGCTTTGTAATTATTTCAACTATAAAGTGACTTGATTGAAACTACGAGTTGTTTAATCTGTGTTAATATCTATGCAAGTGCACGTTTTAGTGATAACCAGGAAGTGCATTTAGCCTTTGACCTGAGGTCGAATTCTTTCTACTGTTATCTGCGCTCCGGCACGTGCGGAGGTCATATACACAACGAAGATATTTTAACAAAGTCGGTGACTTTTGAATTCTGCAATACTTTAATTAACCCCGCGTAAAATAATGGACTGGTTTTGTAATTTTCAATTCTGTGATTCAAAAATGATTTTTACTTTAATGTACTCGGATGTACCCTTGAAATTAACTGTACTTTGACAGGTCTTTCGTGACTTTACTAGATTCGCGTTTATTGCTATTTCAGTGCTCTCCGTTGTTATACTGGAATGTTAGTTTTATTCTTACGGAATAAACCCAATTGAAACTCGCCGATATTCCAGCCAAGCTTAATTGTGATTTATTTGTCCAGTGAGATCACCTGGATCGATCGCCCACGAAACTAAGTTATTTCGATAACCAAATATAATCTTAATTTCGTGTGCGAACACCCGTGACGAACGCGACGGAATTGTAAGAATAAAATTTGCACAATCCGATACCAGATTTGTGCGAAATAAACTTGTTATTTTCAATTTACAAATCAATCCTAATAAACGCAGTCCGAGTCCAGAAATACGTTTATATAGGCGGGTACCTGGGGGAGATCGAGTTACTATTTTCGAAATCTTCCGGTCGGTTTCTGGTGCTGAGTTCGGCTGAAGGCCCTGGTTAATTTAGGTCGGTTTAGCGGGACCGGCACGAGGCCGTCCTCGGCGGGGGCCCGAAGATCGGTTTCGAGAAGAGGAGTCTTCGCCGTCGGGATGATAATCTCCTCGAGCTCGCTACGCGATCTGGTTTTATAGCTTATCGCGTTCCCTCCTCTCGTATCAACGTGCGCGTTCGTTTCGTTTGCGCACAGCGAGGAGCTGATGCAACTCGAGCGCGAGCTGAAACTTTCCGATTGTTGCAAACCTATTGTTGCGGCGTTTTAAATGCTCTAATATTATATATTATAACAAAATGCATTTAAAACCAGAGCGAAACGTTACACAGGCCACTCTCTTCGGAAAGCGAAGGACTACCGGTGAAGAAGAGCTCGCGAAAACACCTGGAGTTCGGTTACTGGTTCGTCGGGACGTTTTTACGGGGCAAGGACTTCTTATTCTCGACTGGTTAAATCTATAAGCTGCTGCGTAAACACATACTCTTTTTAGGCACTCTTATCTAACGTTCGGCGGGTAGAACCTACAATATCTTGCCGTCACCCGGGTTTACGGAGACAAGATCACGCTTCAAGATAAGATGGCTGTCACCAGGAGCTACTAACAGGCGAAAAAAGAAAAAAAAATCATACAACAGGCGTATGCCACTCTAGGGCAAGCGAAATGCTTTACTGGCGGACAGGGATTCCTTTCAGTAGGGTGTTTTGGAGTGTTCTGAGACAAGGTCAGGTCAAGGTTGCCACCCCCCACCACTCAACCTGCCACCCCCCACCACCAACAATATTAAGTTCAAGGCTAAGTGGTGGGGGGGGGGTGGCAGGTTGAGTAGTGGGGGGTGGCAACCTTGACCTGACCTTGTCTCAGAACACTCCAAAAGAAAAAATGTTTAAAGTGAATGACCTCAACCATTTTTCAAGGTACACACTCCTTCAATGAGTTCTACCCCTAATTTCAAGAGCTTTTGCACACTTACCTTGACCTACCCTTGTCTCAAAAAAAATCTTCAAAGAATTTTTTAGTGTCGGCATGGACCTCCACCACTGCTATTCACAGGTGTCGTTTCGAGAACGTGTACACTAGCACTGTTTCAAGATCACTAACACTTACCTTGACTTACCCTTGTCTCAAAAAAAAAACCTCTAAAAATTGTTTAGAGTCGGCATGGACCTCCACTACTACTATCTACAGGTGACGTTTCGAGAACGTGTACACAAACACTTTAGGAAAAAAAATATATGGAGGAAACTAATATTTATTTTTCTATGTACAAAAGTAACTAAGTTCTATTTACAAGATTAACTAAAGTACACTAATATATAACTTACGCTATTCTTCACTAATTAAGGTGTGTATTTGTCCACTGTCACTAAAACTACCACCGTCAACATCGTAGGCTTCGGTGGACACGTCCGAAAAGACTGAGGGTGCAGGTGAGCTGGCGTCGAAGTCTGAGGGATCCCAACTCAATGATACTTCAGCATCGTCGAGCTCAGCTAAAGCTGCAGCCTCTCCAGCTAACACCCTGTTCACGATGTCCTCCAATTGGGGGACGACGACGAAAGCCTCCCAGTTCTGCGCTGACAGATGTCCAGCGGTGTAGTTGAAGAACAACGTAGAGGACGAGGGGTTCAAAAATCGCAGAAGCAATACTAGTTGTTCTTCTGGAGCCGGTGTCCAAGCGAACCGGCTCAACCAGTACCGCATCCAACCGACAGATAATTCTGCACGTGCCTCTTCGGGAGCGTACACAATTGTCAATGATATAAAATTTATAAAGAACAGCATCTTAACTACTCGATGTTTGTGAGGCAAATGTTGCACAGCGCGGAAAACAGAGTTGCCGGAAACATAACGTTACGGTGAAGGTCGTCCAGTTTTATGTATACTCGAGTTCAAGTGCGGTTATTCAAAGTTCATTTATATGCACCATGAATGCAGGGTTCGAGTAACAGGATATCCTGGGCACGTCAGAAAACCACAGACTCCAGTTCAAATGCGTTCATTCGAGTTCATATGCACCACGAATGCAGGGTTCTAATTAGGATGAATTCCGGCTACTAATTGCCTTAGAGTGAAGGTCTTCTAGTTCAGGAAAATACAACCACGATAGTATTTCTGCAGGAGCGCAGGTATAAAGCATTGAACTATTGTAAAAAAAAATATCCGGGATTGTCGTCAAAAAAATGAGCCAGTAATTGATTTAGAAAGTGGGAAGGAGAAGGGAACAAAAATGTTAAGACAGTAGTCCTGTCGTCACCAGCACAGTAAATTCCATTATCAGGAACATAATGAAACAACACTTCCAATTGTTCCGCATTCAACATTCTAGGTCATTAAAGTTCATTCCTCTATGAGTAGATCCGCGATTGCCGGAGCACGGCTGACCACACCCGCATTCTACAGTTTAATGCTTCAAGTTCATTCCTATATAGGTCGGAACCCGCATACAACATTCTAGGGCATTAAAGTTCATTCCTCTATGAGTAGATCCGCGATTGCCGGAGCACGGCTGACCACACCCGCATTCCACAGTTTAATGCTTCGAGTTCATTCCTATATAGGTCAGAACCCGCATACAACATTCTAGGTCATTAAAGTTCATATCCGCGATTGCCCGAGCACGGCTGACCACAACCGCATTCCACAGTTTAATGCTTCGAGTTCATTCCTATATAGGTCGGAACCCGCATTCAAAATGCTAGGTCATTAAAGTTCATATCCGCGATTGCCGGAGCACGGCTGACCACAACCGCATTCCACTGTTTAATGCTTCAAGTTCGCTGCATTTTATTACTATATATAGGTGGAAATGCACATTCAATAATTAAACATTAGCAATGAGTGCCTCTTACAGTCGTTGTGTTAGATGCGGTGGTCTATTGTTTGTGCTGAGTGATGATCTTAGTGCTCCTTTGTATCCCATGATAGCAAAGGAGGATGCTAAGAACATGCGATTGTGTACTTGCGCTTCCACGGTGAGTAGTTTAAAAACTCCAATTCAAGTAGTGCACGATATTGTAATTGCCCGCCCTGACGCTAAACGTAAGAGGAGCATGGCTGCTAACAATGCAAGCGCATCTGCACACCGCAAAAGTGATTCCATTAGTGGCACCCCTGCTAAGCTTTCTAAACGTCAGGACCATCCACTGTTGAGGGCGCTGCTTACTTCTAGCAATGTGCAACGGTCTAACAGGAACACTCACAACTTGCGCGATATGTTTTTAAATAAACATTACCACGACGATGGTGTCGAGGCATGTAGGGCACACAGCTCTTGTGCAAGCAACGAGTCGCCTGCCTTTCAAGCGTCGGTGGCTGCTACCGGAAATGGCCCATCGACGTCCTCTTCCAAATTGGTGGAGTATGTTTTTCCATTGCCGAATGGAGATTCTACTGCGCCATCGCAAATTTCGTTCGAAGTGAGCGAACTAATTGACAATGGTCCTGCTAATGTAGATTGCATGTTGGCAGAATTTGAATTGGAAGCTCCCGTGGGGGACGGTACGCTACCAGACCTCGCCGACATCACGAGACACTTATGGGGTGTAGATGGTTTAGATGTAGTTGTTGGAGAACCAACAACTACATCTACACCATTTACACCTAACGATGTACCCATTGCTGTAGATGTTGTGATGTCTGCTCATACTGACTCCGCACCCATCAATGCTGAGCCGGAGTGGGTAGACTTCACGGATGAGAATTTGCGTGAGATAGATGAGGCAATAGCAAGATGCAATCAGCCTAGACCTGTGGAGGCTCCTCCGTAAGCTGTAGATACCCCCGCGGTAGCTGCAGAATGTGTTGTGGAGACTCGTGCCGAAAGGCATAACAGGTTGTTGCGTGCCGCCGTGGACATCCGCCTCCAGGAATTAGAACAGCACGAGGCGGCTCTGTCAAGGCTAGATAGGCTGGCGCGATATCAGATAGAGCAGTTGCGGGTGAGGAGCCGCCAAGTCGGCAATCACTGCCTAATCAGCACCGTGACTGCTCGAAAGTTGAAAATAAGTCAAATTGAAACACTTGTTCACATTATTTCCAACATATTAAGGATGGTAGATGACTAGGTCAGGCTATTGTTATTGTTTCTTGCCTCTTCTATCCACACCCCCTCCCTCACTTATAACCTGTCTACTTCCCCTCCTGGCCGACGTAATCCAAACGCCCCCATCGTGTCGGCTGGCGCGTATATACCGAGAAGCATTGCCCGCGTGCTAATAGCATTCTCGGTACATATTACCAATTTGGATTGTCCTACATAATGCACGTTTGCGAGCAATGTTCTAGCAAATTTACGCGTCGGGATGCCTTGCTGCGGCATCGGCGCCAGAGTTGTCCAAGCAACGTTCCCTATTCGCCTAGTGGTGAGTTTGTTGTTCTCCGTCTCTGATATATATAGTCAACCATGTCGGTCAGTTGCAGATACTCCTATGGATGCTCCTGCGAGGAGGGTATCCAATCTTCGCGCTCCAGAGGTGAGAGAGAGTGCTACGAAGAAAGCTCGACTTAATCCCCCCTCAGGTATATATCAATTGGTAATTGTAGTTTTTGTTTAAGACTGGAATAATGATTTAAAAACTTTGTAGGTAATTTCTGCAGTCAATAAAGTTTCCGTAGAAATGAAAATTTATAATTTTCTAAACAATATATATTCTTCAGTGTTACATTTAGAGTTTATATTTTGAATTTAATAGTTTTAATCTGAAAATAAACATTTTGGTTAGGTTAATACGTTAAAACTTAAAGCGAAGGTTAAATTTTCTTACCAGTTAAGAGACATTTATATTCATTATTTGCTAATATTTTTGTTATTTGAGATTTAATTCTACATCTTATATTTACATTTATACATCTGAAATTAAAGTTTTTACAATTAGGATTGTGAGCGTATTTACTTTATAGGTTAACTTACTGTTCAGAATTTTTTTTTTAATAATATCATTTAGTAAAAAGTGTTGGTGGTGGAATTAAGCACACCACATTATTATTGTCACAAATTCATACTTTATAACAGTTTATTATGATTGTTTAAACAATTTCAAAACTTTTATGCACGTGTAAACAAAACGGAAATGAATTGACAGATTGAAACACCGTGGCAAAACAAGAAAGCTTAGTGGATTCTTATAATTTCTAATTTCTTTTCATTCTAAGAGTAGTGCGTCTCAGATCCAAGATAATTGCTCAAATTATATTTAAGAAAATTGATGAAAATATAGTTTGTTTGAAAATATTTATTGGTAATTATAAAACCGGAGTGATTGACATGTTCGTAGCGAATGCTGCAGGACCATGTACGTCAACTGGACCGTCTACGTCAAGGAACGTGTCTGTGAGCTCTCGCCCTGGTAAAGATCTAAGTACGTATGAGTGTGTGTGAGTGGGCGGTGTAGTTACGATTGTTGTTACAGACTCCCGCTATTGCTCCGTATGCGACTAGAATGTTCCCGTGCGTGGCTTCGTTGGGCACATGCGAAGTAATCGTCATGCGTTGCGAACCGGGAGGCCAGGCCTGGATGATGGAGTGGCACCCCTGCAGTCAGCCTTTAGGTCCCGGATTGCCACGTATAGAGTTACAACCATAAATTATCATATAATGGTCGAGGAGTTTCTGTTAGAAATTAAAGAAAAAGTGTTGACGTTATTGCGAAGGCAGCTTAAAAATTTAAAGAGCTTAAAGGTGAATTTGGAATTATTTGGATACTTCGTTTTAGAAAGTAAAGGATTGGAAGAAATCAAGTCATTTAACACGCGCAATGAAATTGTAACTTTGGGTACCGACCTCGATGTATTGTATGATAATTTTTGCGGCATCTTGGATGAGAAGGTGTCTGAATTTCAGGAACGGGAATCTGGTAAGTTGATGTGACCTCGACGATCGCTGTATATTAAGAACACTTGAATTGTTGCAGGCTGGGCTCTTAAGCAGTTGCTGTCGTTGGTCGTCGCCGTCAACAAATACAACCCCCTCAGAGCTTCCTCGTACCTACCACTGCCATCATTTATTGAGCGAAAGAAAGCTATTGTCAACGTTCAAAACAAGGATGAGTACTGTTTCGGGTGGGCGATTTTAGCTGGTATTGTTGAACCTAGCGGACCTCCCCATCGTACGAGTTCTTATCCCGATTGTAGAACTGTTTTGGCGTTAGATGGGTTGGAATTTCCATTGAAATTGCGCGATATTCCGAAATTCGAACAACTTAATCCTCAACTTTCGGTTAACGTGTATGGGTTAGAGTCGCGTTTTGAAAATCAAAAAATGATTTGGGAAGTTGTGGGACCTTTGCATTACTCTGTCATGAAGCGGTTGAGACACGTTAACTTGCTTCTGTTAACTAATGACGAGGGTGACAGTCATTACTGTTGCATTAAAAAATTTTCTCGCCTCGTTTCACAGCAAATAACTGCTAGAAAGGGGGCAAAACATTTTTGTGACGGATGCTTGCATTACTTCCGTACTGAACAGCACTTGCGACAACATATGAAGTTCGATTGTAATCAGGTGTATACCAAAATTCCAACCGATGAGTTGATCGTGGACAAACTTGGTGAAACAATCCCACAAAATATTTTGAAATTTGAAAATTACCATAAACAATTAAAATTACCGTTCGTTGTCTACGCAGATTTTGAGACGATTTTAAAACCTGTACAGGAACCTGATACGCAACCAGACCTCGAGAGTTCGTTTACAGTTAAGACGTGCGAGCATGTGCCTTACTCGTTTGCATATTTTATAAAGTGTTCGTACGACGACAGTCTTTCTAAATTTCAAACGTACCGCGGTGAAGATGCTTCAACTGTTTTTATGGAGCGGTTGGATGCAGACGTTCGTTATTTGTATGACAATTTTTTAAAAAACGTGGTTCCTTTGGCGACGATGACTACTGCGGAACTTCAAAATTACGAGGCTGCTACGTCTTGCCATATATGTGATCGACCCTTTGTGACCGATCAGATTAGGGTGCGAGACCATTGTCACCTGACTGGAGCGTATCGGGGTGCTGCACATTCTATCTGTAATCTAAATTTCAAAGTTCCCAATTTTGTGCCTGTCTTCTTCCACTACCTAAATTATGATTCTCATTTGTTCGTCAAACAATTCGCCGTCGATGGCGAACAGATCGATGTGATACCTCAAACGAAAGAAATATATATATCCTTTGGCAAGCATCTGTTAGTAGATAAAATCGATTTTGGTTACAAAACGCAGAAAGTTTATTTACAAATTAACGGGTGTTCATAAACAGTCGTCATCCCAGTTGCTTTGAAAAACAAAATGTTATATCTTTGATTAATTCGTGCAACACAATTAAACGTCATTGAGTACTGTCATAGCGCATCTTTTCTCAATTTTAATCGACATACGTTTTTGAAGTCAAAACCTACTGGGATGACGACTGTTTATGAACACCCGTTAGATTTCTAGACAGTTACCGTTTTATGAATCGATCTTTGAGTACCTTAGCTGATTATTTGGCTGACGATCAGTTTTATGAAATTAAAAGGTTGTTTGGGGACGATGCAAAATTTCAATTAATGAGACAGAAAGGCGTGTTTCCATATTCCTTTGTGGACTCCTTCGAAAAATTGAACCTTGCGAAGTTGCCTTCGAAGGTTCAGTTTTTCGACTCTCTACATGAAGAACACGTCTCTCAAACTGATTACGATCGTGCTGTGTCTGTGTGGAACACCTTCGACTGTCAAACTTTGGGTGACTACTCGGACATTTATTTAAAAGCTGACGTGTTGATTTTGGCAGACGTGTTTGAAAATTTTAGGAAGTTATGTTTGGAAGCATATAAGTTGGACCCTGCCCAATATTATACGGATCCAGGTCTTAGTTGGGACGCTATGTTACGATCTACGGGTGTCAAATTAGAATTATTAACTGACATGGACATGATACATTTTCTCAAAAAGTCAATTAGGGGTGGTATAAGCACATGTATTGGTAGGAAGGCTATTGCCAACAATTGTTTAGTTCCAAATTATGATTCCTCTGAGCCTACATCATTCATTATGTATTTAGACGCTACAAACCTATACGGTTTTGCGATGCGTCAGTATTTGCCGCACCGAAATTTTGAATGGCTCGCGGCGGAGGAAGTTGAAAATTTTGGTGTGTTTGAAATTGACGATGAGGCGGATACGGGTTTTATTTTGGAGGTTGATCTGCAGTATCCTGAACACTTGCACGACGACCACAATGATTTACCCTTTTGTCCGGAACTTATTATTCCCCCGGGTGGAAAATATAAATGTCCAAAATTGATTCCAAATTTGTACCATAAGAACAAGTATGTGCTTCATTATCGAAATTTAAAACAATGTTTAGATGCTGGTTTAGTTCTTACAAAAATTCACAGAATTCTTAAATTTATTCAATCGCCCTGGTTGCGCTCATATATTGATATGAATACCGCGTTGCGTAACCGAGCACGAAATGAATTTGAGAAAGATTTTTTTAAGGCTAAAAATAATAGCGTTTTCGGAAAGACGATGAAAAATGTCGACAAGCGATCGGACATCAGGTTGGCGAGCACGTGGGACAATGTCGGCAAGAAACTAGGTGCTGCAGCTCTAATTGCCAAAGCAAATTTTAAGGATTCGGTAATTTTTTCTGAAAATTTGATTGCTGTGGAACTTAATAAAACAGTTGTTTTGTATAATAAACCGATCTATGCAGGTTTCACTATTCTGGACTTATCTAAAATCGTAATGTATGACTTTTTTTATATTTTTTTGAAACAAAAATATGGCAATAATGTCTCCCTACTCTATACAGATACTGACTCGCTTGTAATTCACGTACGGACTGACAATTTCTATGAGGACATAAAAACTAATTTAGATCGTTTTGACACTTCAAATTATAAAGACGGTCGACACGGTATACCTCAAACCGTATCGGTCGTCGGTAAAATGAAAGACGAGTACGCAGGTGTTCCGGTAGAACAATTTTTTGGAGCCGGTGCTAAGTCCTACTGCGTGTTTGTGGGAGGGAAAGAAGTAAAGAAAGCAAAAGGTGTGCAAAAGGCTGCTGCCAATAAATATCTCACTATGGCAACCTATCGCGACGTTGTTGACAATGTGCGTGGTCAGGTTTTTTGCCAAATGTATGTTTTTCGCTCTCACAAGCACACAGTGTACACTGAACTGAAGAATAAAATTGCGCTATCATATCGGGATGATAAGCGCTATCTTATTCCTCAGTCGAATAACACTCTAGCATGGGGTCATGTAGATATAGGCATGTCAGGTTCTAGACCGTTGGACAGATTACTGGAATTATTGCAAGACGATCAGTAATACTACGCGCGGATCAATAACAGTACATTTTTTTTTCGTTTACATGGTAATGACAGTTTATTTCTTGCAAAGAGTCTCACGAGATTGGTACGTTTACAGAGGTTTTCTTTTCGTAGATATTTAGACATAATTTGATTTCCTTTGTATGTATAATTAGTTACTATGTAATTGTATCATAAAAATGTTAAGTATACATAATTTCATTTTTGTACAATTTGTTATTATGTAATTGTATCATACTATGTTTGTAAGTAGTTATCATATAACATTCTCATCTAGTTCCAATTTAAATGCAATATGTAATGTTGTTTAGAAGTAGTAATGCATATCTACAGAAGAACTCACATTGAAATCTGTAATGTTGTTCAGAATTAGTAATGCATATCTGAAGAAAAACTCACATAGTTGTACCAGTCTATTAATTAAAAAAGATATTTACTACAAAAAAAATGTTTTATTTTTTGAGAGTACTACATTATTTCTTTAAGTTACACGAGATTGGTTTTAGGTATCCAAGAATTGTGTCGCTTGTCGAATCCCAACCACTTTACATACAATAAGTTTCCTTTCTTCTTCAGGACCCTTTCAACTAGATATACGTCTGAATGTTTTGTTTTTTGCAGTTAATGCTCGTAGAATCCTCCTTTAATTTCGTGACCTTCTTGGTCCGTGAGTCGATAGGTTGTAGGGTTTGTAAGTCGAACTGTAGATATTGTAAATATTTCGTTGCTCCAGCTTGGCGTGTACCCCTTGCTAAATGCCGAACGATACTTGCTAATGCGTACCAAGTCCCCTGTACGAAACTTTTGAGGTTTTGGGTCCACGATCTTTGTGTAACTGTACGCCGTGTTTAACAAAAGTTTTGCATTCTCTAAGTTCACTTGGGCAGGTTTCATTCCTATTGTGCGATGCTTGGTTGTGTTATACTTTGCTACGATCTTGGGTAGGATATCCAACCATTTGTAGGACCCTTGCAGGCTGAACTGCTTCCACATCATGTTCTTCAGTGTGCGGTTGCATCTCTCCACTATGCTGCTCTTCATACTAGAATACGTGCTGTAGTGCTTGATATTGTGCTGCCGCATTAATAGTTGAAAAGCGGTGGTGTAAAACTCTTTCCCCAAATCCGTTTGCAAGTTTTGCGGTGACACCTTTACACTCCTCAACACCTTACCCATGGCAGCTGTTACGTCCTTTCCTGTTTTCCGTTTTACGGGATAGGCCCACACATACTTTGAGAAAGCATTAATCACTACCAGAATGTAACGAAAGCCCTTATTGACTTTTGCATAAGGAATCATTTCTACCAAATCCGCTTGATATAAATCGTTCAAGCCTTTTAGGATAACGCGCCTTCTCTTGAAATTTTTTCGTGCTTGTTTGTGGAGTTCGCTAACTATGGCTTCTTTAAGGTTCATTGTCAACTGTTGCTTTCTACACTCCTACGGGACATTTAAGCAGCAGTTGCACGTATAACTTATTGTTTATGGATTCGAATTGCAGTTTATCTCCTCGCCGCAATGTCTTACCGACAAGCGTGTCCTGTGGGATGCCGTTGAGGTGTGATACTACCAAAGGTCCGCTGACTTGAACACTTATGATCTCGCCGATTGTTAACGGAAAAATGTACTCGTTCTGTCCGAAAATTTTGGAATATCCGATTTCATCGTACCCACGCCCCACTAGCAGCAGTGGTACTTCTATATGGAGTTGATTAACATTTTTCACTTTCATAAAGACATGTCTGGGATGCGCTGCGTGGCGCGTGCTATGGTAGTGCCGTCCAAATTTGTCGATGGGCATTACTCTATCGTCGACTGATGCTTTCTGACCTTACCGCTATTGGCACTCCACTTTTGTACCCCCTTAGTAGATTATTTTCGCGTCTCGCAGGGCTTCGGTGATGCGAACGATCTCATTGGAATGACCCGTGTGTCCAGCTGCTTGAGAAGCTATTAATATACGCAACCGATTCACTAATGAGTTGGGATCCTTCCAAGGAACATATTCCACTTTTTTGTCCGTCACTGTTAGTAATCCCTTGCCACGCCGTGGTACCTTTGTCGCTGGTCTGCCGGGAGCTCTTATGGTTGAGGAGGCAGTTAGAGGTCGTACTATTTTCATGTATTTAGACCCTGCGTTACCACTAACTCTTTGTGTGGGGTCGTAGTGTACACGATTTGCGGCGGAACGATCCACTAAATCTAGATATTGCTCTAAATCTGCGTTTTTGTATATATTTGGTTTCTTTTTAAACATCAATTCGTACAATCCTGGAGTGCCTTTGTAGACTATTCTGTTGCCGTTGTCTGTAATAACGATATTTTCACCCTCGAATTTGATTTCTTTATTTCCTATAGCAAACTTATCTCCCTCTATGTCGAATCGAACTCCGTAGTGCAAATCGTACTTGTCCTCAGTATCTCGTATCATTCCTTCCACGTATGTGCGAGCTAACCCTTGAAATTGTTCTAAATATTGACCAAGAACTTCCGGTGCCAGCATTTGTTGGATGGTTTCTCTGGCCGCTTGTACAGCACCTTCTTCTGCTGCCGCCTCAGCAACCTCCGTTTGCAACTGCTCATCGTATTCCTCTACTGGTTCACTCTCGGATAACACATGCGTCTGCAAAAATCGAGGTGTGGAGGTGCGTGATGGCCCCGGTGTAGAGGTGTATGATGGCCCCGGTATGGAAGTGTGTGACGATCCCGGAAGGTTTGTCGCAGAAACTTGGCCTGGAGTGGTTATCGCTCGCGGACGGGGCAAGGTAGAGGGAGTGGATACTCTACGTTTAATTGTTATTGGCAAATAATCCGCTTTTGGTTCGCCCACTGGCACACCTTCTTGCTTTATAGTTGTCAGCAATTCGGTGAGCGGTTTGGAAAGAGGTTTAAATTGCTCAGCTAAAATCGACTGGGATTGGGCGATGTCTGCTTTTAAAGCTGCGTATTTACGTCTAACGGATTGTCGGGTTTTGATAAGTTCCCTGGCTAAACGCTTATCCATGTTGCAACTCCTTCAGTTGTTGGTAAACTAACACTTCCCTTCTTTGGCTGCTGTCTATATATTAAAGTAATTGTCGAAACCTTTTCTATATCGTCCCGCGTTGGTTTCGCTTTCTTTATCGATCACTAAAAATCCGTGATCCTCATTCCAACAATAAGAGCACAATGCTTTAAACTTGTCGAATGACATGTCCGTGTTGACATGATCGTCGTAAATGTGCTTCAGATTGGTGTTGTCTTGTTGGAATATGATGACGAGATTTGCATTATCTCTTATGAGCTGCTTAGGAATAGATGAATACGTCTGACATAGATAAAAACAATCTATGTTTCGGTGACGTCCGAAACAAAAATAATCTCGAATTATGCTTTGCGTCTCGCAAGCTACGTCGTCAAAAACTATTACGGAATGTTCTTTTGCTTCCTGGGGTTTGATCACCTCACAATCGTTACTATATTCGAAGAATCCAATGTCTCTCAATGGTTGAAAGGCTACTCTCAGATAATTATATTTGGGTTGATCGAGTGTTTTCGCATATATATAAAGGTGTCCGAATCGCAACCCATTTCGATGCACTAGTAAACTGATCATGAGGTTGGTTTTTCCAGATCCGGATCGACCTATGACCACACATCGTTTACATCCTTTACCCAGTAAAGCGCTGTGCTTTCTGTAAGTCTCGGATATGGAATTTATTGTGTGATTTACTACCGGCAAGGAACACCCTTGCTTCACAATTTTGACGTTTTCCATCGTTTTCGCTCGGAAGGAAACTGCGCTCTACCCGCCGTGCGTTCTCGTTATATTTGTTAATTCCGTTTGAAGAACATCAATCGTGTGTAAGTCTTTAAGATGAAAGCTACTAAGCGTAAACAAACCAGTCATCACCGAACCGCCAAGCGAAAAGGTCGCGGTTTCCTGAATACCCTTATTGACAAATTACCCTTTGAACTACACATACCAGGGTACAAGTTTTGCGGACCTGGTACCCGACTTAACAAACGTTTTTCTCGAGGCGATCGAGGAAGGAATCCTCTGGACGAGGCTTGCAAGCAACACGACATCGCATACTCACAATCTAGCGATCTTTCGACACGTCACGCGGCAGATAAAGTTCTAGCAGAGAAAGCTTGGGAACGTGTTAAAGCAAAAGACTCTACTCTTGGGGAAAGAGCTGCAGCCCTTGCTGTTACTGGAATTATGAAAGGAAAGACGAAAGTCGGAATGGGTGTGAAACGGAAGCGTACACGGCGAACGCATTCCAAACGGGTCGGTATCACAGTCCGCTCGCATTCAGGAGGAGCTTTAAAAACAAGGAGGAGGAGGCGGAAGCGGTCAAGAGTACTACCTCTTCCGAAGAGAGGAGGCATATTGCCGCTTGTACCCATACTTGCTGCATTAGGAGCATTGGGATCCCTCGGAGGTGGCGCTGCAGCAGTCGCTAAAGCAGTGGGAGACTCAAAGGCTGCTAAAAAGAATCTCCAGGAAAAGGAGCGACATAACAAAGCTATGGAATCCATTGCTCGCGGAAAAGGGTTATATCTACGACCGTATCAGTCAAAAAACTACCGTTGAAGCTGCCGCGCCGCGCGTTAACCGACATCGATATTACAGACTACGTTAAACGCCTAGAAATACCACACTTTAGGGGAATATTTATGCGGGATGCCCTGCCTATCAAGATTCGTAAACGAGAATGTGGTGTCACTAACTTGGACGATGATGTAGGACCTGGCACGCATTGGACGGCTTACGTAAAAGTGGATACCTTTGTTCTGTATTTCGATAGCATCGGTCGCTTACAACCTCCAACCGAATTAGTGAAATACTTTCGTAGCGATGGTGGCAATAACACGATCACGTATAATTCTAATAGATATCAACGACTCATGTCATACACATGCGGTCACCTGTGTCTCAAATTTCTATATAACTTTGCGAAACCGCTTTTGTCGACAGTTTAAGTGTTGCGCTTCATCATGTCTAGTATATTCACTCTGACAGGTGATTCATCAATCCTTACTGCGAATTTTGACCCCCCTATTTTCTTAGACGACGGTAGCGAATATGTTTTGGGGTTGTTAAGTTTCGAAACCTACAATACTATTGCTAACATTAGACCTCCCAACAATGAATTTCATCTCGTCGGACTACCTCATATTACTATACCTGAGGGTGCATACGAAATTACGGACATTGCCGACTTTCTGCATAACCAACTTGAGTCTAGCGGAAGTAATGGGCGGGTGCTGCTACGCGGAAACAACAGCACCTTAAAAACCGAAATAAAATCGAACGTTCCAATCGACTTTACATGTGACAATACTATCCGAGACATGTTGGGATTTGACAGCAAAATTTATGATGCGAATATGTGGCATGCAGGTGAACATGTTACGAAAATTTTGAACATTAACTCCATCCTTATCCACTGCAATATCTCTGTCGGTTCCTATAAAAATGGTAAGCCTGGCCACATCGTTCATCAATTCTTCCCCATAGTGCCGCCTGGGTACAAAATAGTGGAAACACCTAACCCTGTCATTTACCTACCGATCAGCACGAGACAGATCACTAACCTAACTGTTAAAATACTGGACCAGACTGATACCCCCGTCAGTTTTAGTAAGGAAACCGTCACGGTAACATTGCATTTAAAGAAGTTATAATGGGTTTTCGATTCAACCCTTCACCCTACCATGTCCAACCCAGTTCGTATAAGAGACGTTGTCCACAGCCTTGTAAAATCAGTTCAGCTTCGTCCGCCGAGCAGTTAACAAAGGCAAACAGAGACTTCTTGCGATCGTTGGGTTTTAAAGTGCTGCCATGAGTATTCTAAATATTGGGGAACGTGTCCTCGTCGACAACTCGATCGTTAGCAATCAGTTGCACACCCATCAACCGTAAACAAACCGTTTCGACTATAACGATGAAATTCGAATTCCAATTCCTGAAGATATGTCAACTCTACCAGGTTTGAGCTATCTATACATAGAGGGAAAATTACGGAAAGCAACCGGTGAAGTTACGACGGCTAAATTTCTTAACAATGGGTTGGCTCACTTATTTAGCGAAATCCGATACGAAATCAATGGTGTCGTTGTCGATTCTGTTACCAAACCTGGTATTACATCTACTCTTAAGGGATATGTGTCCTACAATTCTGATGATGTTAAAAAGCTTCAAAATTCTGGTTGGTTGTACGCCGCCAATACTCACATTACTGATGCACAGGGCAACTTCAGTGCCTGCATACCGTTGAGAATGCTGCTAGGCTTCGCCGAAGATTATGGAAAAGTCATACTTAACATCCGACAAGAGCTTGTCCTGATTCGCAGCAATACCGATGCCGACGCCGTATTCAGAGCTACCGTGGGAGAGACTGCTAAAGTTACGATTGACAAGCTGTATTCGAAAGTTCCACATGTCACTCCAGGTCTTGCTCAAGAATTATCTCTAACCAAATACATTGACAAAAATATCGACACACAAGTAGCGTTTCGCAGCTGGCAACTTCATATCATACCAGGCGTTAATGCCGTGACTCAACATTCTCATGCCATTGCAACAACCACCAAATTACAAACCCCCAGATATGTCATCGTAGGTTTTCAGACGGAACGTTCGGGGCTCATCTCTAAGGACAATAGTCATTTCGACAAAATTAATCTTACAAATTTTAGAGTTTATCTCAACACCGAACGTTTCCCCTACGATAATTTAAATAACAATTATGGTCTGAATCATTACGCCACATTATACGAAATGTACTCCAAGTTTCAATCGTCCTATTATAACAAGACTGACGAGCCTTGGTTCACGCCCAATGAGTTTGTCGACAAAGCACCCATTGTTGTAATCGACTGCTCCCATCAAAAGGACTACCTCCACGCGAACGCTGTAGTTTTTCGAGTTGAATTTGAAACTTCCGCAAACGTGCTAGCCAACACAACCGCGTATTGTCTCGTTCTTCATGATCGAGTTTTTACGTACAACGCTCTGACAAAAGCAGTAAAACAATTGTAATACTCCGAAGCAGGTCTTTTTTTTTGCATTGTACTCCTACTGCCGTCTACTTTCTGATTATTGAAAAAAAATTGACTCGACTAGGATTCGAACCCAGATCTCCTGAGGCGCAGTGTCTAGAATTCCCTTTAATGCATATAATGCTCCCCAGGCGCCATACCATTAGACCACCGAGTCCTTAAACTATTTAATGAAAAACGGCGATGACCTTCGGGATAATCGAAAGTATAAAAGGTTGCGCATTATCATGGTCTCGTTAATTGTTTTATAACTTACGTCAAGTTCGCACACTATTCGTTTACGTATAAAATAATGGATCAGACTCCAAGTGACGATTCTTCACATGAAATCACATTAAAGCACGCTGTAAAGTTGTGCTGTGCTTTCTGGTTTAAAGATGCAAAAAACAATTTAGATAAAATAGTGAGAAATTCCTCGGGACTCAGAAATTTAGACTTGGAATTTGACGCGTATGTAGTGAGTGCTATGGCTGGCGATAGCCAAAATCAACAAGAAAAACGGAAACGACTGATTGCCAATTTGGAAAAAAACATTTTAAAATATTTTGCTGGAGAAGGAAATACATCGCTGACGCTGGATGTGGACTACCACCCAAAGCATACCTTTGCGGAAATGCTGGAAGAACGTGTCTCAGTATTCGATCTACCGTGTAAATCTACAACGAAAATTAACTCTACACCAACCGGCATGTTCACACTTCAAGTTAGGAGTGGAATGGCTCGCTCTTCTGGAGATATATTTCAAATATTGATCACCTGTAACATTTAACTAAATATATTTTTTAAATGGTTTATTTTTTTTTTATTTTGATCTGACCTTGAGTTGAAGGCTAAGGTGATTTTCAAGATCACATCATTTTCAAGGACGAACTCTAACACCTCCCACCACTCGACCTTGATTTCAAAGTCAAACTCTAGAACCTCCTCCCACCAAAAAAGAAAAAAAATCTACAAAACGGTGCGGCTGTTGACTAGTATCGGTCTGAACGAACAAATTTGTGAAAAGAAGGAAAATTAAGAAGAGTGTGCAGTGACTAGTATCGGTCTGAATGAACAAATTTGTGAAAAGAAGGAAAATGAAGAAAAGTGTGCAGTTTGACGACTCGAAGAATCAGATGTACAATCTGCATACGTGGGCGTATGCGTATAAAGAAGCTCGGAGAGGAGTCTGGCAACAAGAAGCTATGGATAAGATGAGGTTCAAGCGGAGGATCCTTAATGTGGAAGAGGTATTGAGAAACGTCTTCAGCTCAAAACATAGAGATAAAGTATACGTAGAACGATATTCAGCCTTTGTAGATCATTAGATTGTACATTGTTAGATTATATATTGTTTGTAAATAAAAAAACAGAATAAAATTTAAATGTTGTTTTATTATTCCATTAAGTAATGATTATATATATGGTAAACATTAGACAAAGCACAATAGCAACAAGTTTTAGCATGATACATGCAAAGGGGTTGTGTTGGACTGAGTGGTGGTTGCTCCGCAATTTCAATGATTGGTGTTGCGGTGTAGCGTTTCAGAAACTCAGCCTTTTCTCTCCCTTTGACATATATCAGTTCAGCGTCCCGCAGAAGGCGTCGCAATATGGTGGGGAACAGGTATGCAGGAGTAAATCCATCCTTCCAGGCTATGCAATGATGGTTTTCCATTAACCAACGGGCTTGCTTTTGCAAATTCTGAGGCAGTGCTTCGAAAGGAAAGGGTTGTTTGAACACGTGGTGAGCAATACTGGTTCCATCGTAAGCAGCAAATTCCTTTGGAGTGAAATTCTTGTCGGTTGTTTTGAATCCTTGAATATCGATAACCAATTTCATGTTGCCTCAGAGAACTAGCTGAACGGCTAAAGGTACTGGCGCACTCACACTTGTCAAGACACAACGAAGTTATGGTCGGATAACTAGCTGGACGGCAAAGTAATACTACCCCCCCCCCCCCCCTCCATGATAAAACTTGCGCAGAAGAGTTACACCTGCTTGACCACTCTCGTCAGAGCATTGTACGTATTATAAGTAGTAGTTTCTTCAGTAAAAAAAACTTTAACAAATAAACATTACATACTATAATATAATAATAATATAAAAAAATTATATAAATACTAGCTTAACTAGTAACATTTTCTTCTTTAGTTTCTTTCGCTCTAGTTTCTTCTTTAGTTTTTTCTTCATTTTCTTCTTCTTCTATAAATTTGTTTACTTCACTTAGCTTATGATGTAACCCGAGACCTTCCATCAGATTTACAAAGAGCCTTCGATTTATCACATTATTTAGAAACAATTGACATACTTCTGCTCCATTTTCATATAATCTTTCTCTCGTGTGCAACTCTTCATCGGTATATCCGCTCCGCCCCATACCATACACAACTTCATGTCCTGCGTCGAATGCTAAGTCCTCACACCGACCTTGCAGATTTCCTATGGCGCTGCGCACATCTGTAGCTGGCGCTCGAGCAGCCTCCGAGTAACACATCCACATTACGACGACAGTTGCTGCCCAATTGCTTCTAGTTCAATATCACACCTAACACTGTCGCTAGCAAACGTCAGCAGTTCGTAGAGACACAGAGCCTTCTCCGACAATTCGTCAAAGTTTTGTAACGTAACGTGTAGATTTTGAATATAATCCCCAGGTTGAGTTAGCGCTCGCGTTATTGTTGTTGAATAAAATTGAGGAAACTTTAAGTTCTTCAATTGTGCTAGTTTTCGTCCAATTAGAGTGCGAACTCTGTACAGCTCTTCCACAGTTTCTCTCCCCAGGTAAACATCCGATCCGTCCTGACCCTGTATGCGTAACACCTTCACCGCTTGAATCGTTGTGAATGATAGGAGTATGGATCCCAACTGAAGCGGTGGCCACTGTCCAGCTCCGGAATAAAAATAATTTGTTATAATTCCCTCATTTTCTAACAGGATTCCCCACTCGGGTTCCAGCAGCTGAACCCAATTATTGTAATTTCCACGTATTTGTATTACTGGTACAAATCCACCGCTGGTTTGTAGACCCACACATACAAACTTAGTCTGTGAATTATTTAATCTATATGTACTACTGCCAAGGAGCACTGGACACTGTTGCGGTTTAAAGTTCGTGACACCATCGAACACTGCTTGCCCGCTTTTCACTAAGCCAACAACTTTGGTAATGGTTTCCATTCTTAGTTGCACTGAATAAGACGATGTTCTGCGATTCCTACTCCTGCCTGCTCTTTTTTTATCTACTTTTCGAAGGTAGTGGTAGAAGGGAGTTACAAGGTTGCCCACGGTCACGGTCAAGTAGGAGGAGTACCAAAACTAGTGGTGGGGGGAAAATTGGTCAGTTAGAAATAGCATTTCAACGAAGTAGCAGTTAAGCGAATCGAGTGTGCGTAGAAGCGTTAGAGTAAACTATAATGCCGCTGGATAAATTTGGAAGACATCACCTTGGCCATCCCTCAGATCATTCCACTGATCCTCCTCAACTGTTTCTTTTCGAGAACTTGGCGGATTTTTACTATGAAAAGGACATACACTTTACAAGTCTAGGAGTTAACCCTGAAGGCTGGTATATTCTACTATCCGGTAAATTAAACTATACAGTTCAATTCGCTGAGGCTGTTATATCTTCTGTCAATACGAATCCTGCAACTCCTACAATTATTTTGAATGATAGCCATCTTAGCGCTACAGAGTTGACTGGAAAGACCCTGAAAAGGGGTGACGTGCTGAAATTTAAAGCAGTCAACGACATTCCTGTTATGTATGTGGAATTTCATCTCAAGGCTCCCATTCTAGTGGAGTCGCCCGGTCAGCCTTGAACAGCTATTCCCCCTCTCATTCTGGATTACCAACTATATAAGCGTGTCACAACCTTACAGAGTAACAGTCGCTAGTTTTCATTTAACCATGTGTCTCGAAGTATTTCCGCCATACCTCCGCCGCTACGAGCACCGCATCCAGACCTACAAAAACTGGACTGGTGTCATACCTGCAGCCTCGCTTGCACGGGTTGGATTTTTCTACCTTCAAGACAGCGATGAAGTGCAGTGCTTTTGTTGTGAAATTCGTATCCACAAATGGGTACCGGAAGATGATCCTCTAGAGGAACATTTGCGCTGGTCCGAACATTGCGTCTTTGCGAAGATGTGTAAAAAGTTGCAACAATTACAAAACGAGTTAGAAGAGGTCAAACAATTTTTGGTTGCGGATCAACTTAACATAAGTGATGCCTTACAAAGAATTAGTGCACTAGACTTGACAATTCCTAATTAATGTATTTATACTTAATAAATGAATTTATAACACTTTTTTTCGTTTTATTCATTGTCGTTGTTCCTTTAGCCGTCTTCACAAGTACATTCTTCTACGCCATCGAGCGTGCATCATTTCAACAATATGAATCTCACAACCCCCGCAGTTCGTGGAGGTTCTTGTTTGAAAGGGTTTGCAACAAGGTTAAGTCAAGGTAACCATCCAAATACGATTTAGCCTTGAACTTAAAAGCAGAGGTCCTTGAACTTAAATGCGCAGAGGTCCTTGAACTTAAAAGCTGAAGTCCTTGACTTTAAATATTTTTTCTTTGGAGTGTTCTGAGACAAGGTCAGGTCAAGGTTGCCACCCCCCACCACTCGACCCGCCACCTCCCACCAACACTTAGCCTTGACCTTATTATTTATGGTGGTGGGAGGTGGCGGGTCGAGTGGTGGGGGGTGGCAACCTTGACCTGACCTTGTCTCAGAACACTCCAAAACACCCTACTCCTTTCGTTGCTATTCGACGGGAGTACTACTGGGCCGCGGTGTCGGCGTGCAGGTATCTCGGAATACAACTCAAGAAAACATACAGGGTGCATTCAAACATTCTGGAGCAAATACCGGGGTGTGCGGTCTGCGCGTATACATTCAAATACTCTGGAGCGAATAAACGTGGAGGCCGCGGTATCGGCGCACGATCATTCAGACTCCCTGGAGCTAGAGCAGGCCACGGAAGGGGCGTGCAAACATTTAAATGTTCTGGAGCTAGTGCAGAGGCCACGGTATTGGCATGCAAACCTTCAAGCATTCTGGAGCTAGTGCAGAGGCCACGGGATTGGCGTGCAAGCTTTTAAATATTCGGGAACTGGTGCAGCGGCTATAGGAGGGCATTCAAAACATACGGGAACTGGTGCAGAGGCCACGGAAGGGCATGCAATCTTCCGGAAACAGGCGCACTGGGTTCGCTTTACAGGTGCTGGTACAGGAAGTTCAACTTTCCACATTTTCTCCTTCAAGCTTCGACGATGAGTCTACAACCTCCTGCTAATTTCCGGGTTTACGGTAGCGAGGAGTCCGCTTCAGAAGAGAGCGCGTCAGGGGTAAGCATTCATACTATTAAGGGCTGCAGGCCATACATACACTTTTACATGCATCTTACAGGTACATCCGGTGTTCGCGGGCGGTTCTACTCGGACAGATACTTCGGCGGACTGGAACGGTACGCGGTACCTGGTATTTCCGGACTAGTGCGCGGGGACGGAATTTCGGAAGATCGACCAGGACAAGGATACAGGGATCTCGGATTCCTCGGGACGGTCTGGACTACCGGTCACGTCTCTGGGTTCTGGTACCTTTCTGGCTTGCTAGGCTGTAACAGGGTTTGTACATATTGTTAAAATATGAAACTTACGTTTACACAACCTAATATTCTACTATTTCTAGATGCTCGGGCGCCACGGAGAAGACAAGCTGCGGCTAGTATAATTACCATAATATTTAAACTTGTAATTATATCCGGGTGTCGGTTCTAGTTCTAAACTGGGCTGGTTTCTGAAAGCTTTCTTTAAATCAGTCAGAGTTCAGTTCCTGCTCGGGGACGCCATTTTGTAATGCTAACTGGGGCTTCGTAACAATATCAGGTTTATATTTAATTTGGAAAATGCCCTTGTAGCATTATCAAATATGCCCTTGTAAATGGTAGCCGCTTATATTGGGTCCAGGGCCTGATTACTCTGACTGACTCAAAAGAACAAGTTTTAACAGAAACATTTATTACTTATTATGTACATGTAATAACTTAAAAATAAATTATATATTGAATTAGGTACAAAATAATTCGTTTTGCGTGAATCCTTGGTTAATTACTGGATGTGTAGGCTGCCCTTCATACACCGGTGTAGGATCGTGGTGTTCACTACGCCAGGTTGTTGGAAAATCGAGGGTTCTCACGTTTACGTTGGCAGTCCTGTAATCCCAAAACAAATTAAAAATGACAGTTTAGTACTCATGTAAATAAACGGGAGCTTTGTAATTATTTCAACTATAAAGTGACTTGATTGAAACTACGAGTTGTTTAATCTGTGTTAATATCTATGCAAGTGCACGTTTTAGTGATAACCAGGAAGTGCATTTAGCCTTTGACCTGAGGTCGAATTCTTTCTACTGTTATCTGCGCTCCGGCACGTGCGGAGGTCATATACACAACGAAGATATTTTAACAAAGTCGGTGACTTTTGAATTCTGCAATACTTTAATTAACCCCGCGTAAAATAATGGACTGGTTTTGTAATTTTCAATTCTGTGATTCAAAAATGATTTTTACTTTAATGTACTCGGATGTACCCTTGAAATTAACTGTACTTTGACAGGTCTTTCGTGACTTTACTAGATTCGCGTTTATTGCTATTTCAGTGCTCTCCGTTGTTATACTGGAATGTTAGTTTTATTCTTACGGAATAAACCCAATTGAAACTCGCCGATATTCCAGCCAAGCTTAATTGTGATTTATTTGTCCAGTGAGATCGCCTGGATCGATCGCCCACGAAACTAAGTTATTTCGATAACCAAATATAATCTTAATTTCGTGTGCGAACACCCGTGACGAACGCGACGGAATTGTAAGAATAAAATTTGCACAATCCGATACCAGATTTGTGCGAAATAAACTTGTTATTTTCAATTTACAAATCAATCCTAATAAACGCAGTCCGAGTCCAGAAATACGTTTATATAGGCGGGTACCTGGGGGAGATCGAGTTACTATTTTCGAAATCTTCCGGTCGGTTTCTGGTGCTGAGTTCGGCTGAAGGCCCTGGTTAATTTAGGTCGGTTTAGCGGGACCGGCACGAGGCCGTCCTCGGCGGGGGCCCAAAGATCGGTTTCGAGAAGAGGAGTCTTCGCCGTCGGGATGATAATCTCCTCGAGCTCGCTACGCGATCTGGTTTTATAGCTTATCGCGTTCCCTCCTCTCGTATCAACGTGCGCGTTCGTTTCGTTTGCCCACAGCGAGGAGCTGGTGCAACTCGAGTGCGAGCTGAAACTTTCCGATTGTTGCAAACCTATTGTTGCGGCGTTTTAAATGCTCTAATATTATATATTATAACAAAATGCATTTAAAACCAGAGCGAAACGTTACAAGTTTAGAAAACTAAAATTTTAGGTAAGTTTGATGAAACTGTCAGTTTTTTTAATTGGGATGTTTAATAACAATAATAATCTTCGATTTAAAAAGTTGATGTTTTCAAAAATATTGGTAAATAGCTTATTTCAAAATGCATCTTTAGCTGTTAATATTTCAGAGGAAGACCAAAAGTATCTTTATGTGGCTCGGCTGTACTTAACCGTCCAGCCACGCCACATAAAGTATAACTTTTGCTCCTAATAACATAATATACTATTATACGCGACTTCGAAAAAAATCGTCAGCCGCTACACGCGCCGGCGCCGGCGGTCAAACACAAATTTTTGGAAACTTTCTTAAACTGGCCAAGCAACCCGCCAGCAACCTTCAGAAAAATAATGCATTCAGCAGATGACTTCATTGCTCTTAATGTTTATAAATTCATATTGAGTTCATTATGTAAATTGAGATAATTACAGAGCGCATTTAAAAATTTTAACAAGCACTTTTGCTAATTATTTGTAGCAATTTTAATCTTATTTGGGAATACAGAATCCTGTTTGTCGGTTATTTATTATAAATCCATTACATGCAAAAAAAGAGAATTTGTTGTTACAGAATGTTCAGGACACCATAATACACGTATTATACAAATCTGAGCAATTCAGCGTGGGCTTTATAAATTATTTTTCTTACATTTAATATAACGGATTACTAATACGGCAATTTTTATTATTTGTTTATACTTAAGCGCCCGCTGCAACACGATGATAAGACGGCAGAAAATAGCTTACAAGTTCAAATAGTGTCGCATTTATTTAAATCTATAAAAAATAATCGCAATCATATGATTCTCGTTTTCTAGGCTTTTTACATTTATTTTTGTTGTTATCGTAAAACCGTTGCTAACATCTTACAAATTTACTACAAAAAAGGCGACAACATTCTAAAAAGAATCTACACAGTAGAAAACCATTTTCAAACTTGAAAAACTCCGAGGCGTCAATTTATTGTAGAAAAAAATAACAAATGTTTGAAGTGAATAAATATTCGTACTTGCTCTATTTGCAAACTGTTAGCAATAATTCATTTGATACTTTGAAAAGCTAAAATATATGAGTTAAGTTTCTAGTTGGAATGGAGATTTTAAGTACAATTTCACAATTAATTCCTATAAAATTTATTGCTCTGTATGTTCAAAAGTGAAAACTGTAATCATAATTCAAACTTGTATCATTGAAAAATGAAAATGTACTACATACGACAGCGAATGAAATCTCATCACATCATTGTCAGAAGTATAAAATGTTTGTTTAGGTTACAGTCACGTTCATTTCGTCAGACGCCACACTCGACCCGATTATCTACCTGGAGTGCACGGACCTTGGACCTAGAATTTGAGCGCTGTTGCCACGAATTGGAAGTAACAAAGTTCAGTACAGTATTCGGAAGTGCCTTCGTGACAACAGTATCTCTGTAAATACGCGCTTAAGGCGACTTCAGCGCCTGCGATATATGGTTGAACTAAAAGGTCTCGCTGAGGATACAGAAGGGTTAAATCACTTCCAAAAGAAAATTTACTATATGATAGGTGGAGCCATCTGTGTTCAATTAACGAAATTTGAAGTCTTTTCGTTGTGACTTCCGTAAGCGGAAGTCATAACGTTATATATGAAGTGACAACGTTTTCGGTATATCTGTTCTGGAAGTGACAACTTAACACGTATCAATATATATATATATATATATATATATATATATAACAAAGCGGGCACTGGAATTTATTTACACACACCCTGTGAGGTGGGGCGCGGCAAGTCAGAGCAATGCAAGTACTTAGCTAACGTTTAGCCCTGAGTGTTAGCTCGAAATGGATTTAATATGATACTCCAAAATTTCTAAGTTGCGAAGACACCGGCGATTATATGGCGATATGAAATAATAATAATAATAATAATAGCATTTATTCCCCCTTTACAATACTATACAATGCACTGAAAAACAATTTAGTTACTCACACATGTATATGTATATATATTTTTTCAATTTAAATAAATTCACTGTAGCGAAAAGCTACTTCCCTGGGAAACCTTCTACAAAGTTGAAGAAACTTGTGTGTAGAAGGTGTATTTAATTTGTTTTTCTTTTTAAATTTTAAGATAAATATTAACAGAAGTTCATGTTTTAAAGTTAGCATTACATTTTTTTTCTTTTTTTTTGTAGTGGAAGCAATTTTAGGTACCCTACTATATTCTCAAAAATATTACTATTTAATTTTTACATATTTCTTGCCAACAATGTTTCTGCAAAATCTTCTTGATTTCGAATAAAACAAGCAGATCTTTTTTGAATAATTTTTGGTGCACGCATTTGATGTCATCAGGAAGTGAGTTGTATATTTTTGGTCCCAAATAGATAAAACTTCGCTGTGTAGCTGTTTTCCTACAGAAAGGTACTTTAAGTATTGAATATTCTGGTTTTCTAACTAAATAATTAGTTTCTACCGGTAAATAGTTTTTACATGTTTTAATCAAATTACATACTTTATAGCAATACATTTCTTGTAAATTCATTAATCTTAATTTTCTAAATAATGGCTTTGACGGTGTAATTCTACTACATTTTGAAATCATCCTAACAAAATTTTTTTGGACCGTTATTAATGACTTAATTGTGGATGTGTATATACCACCCCAAGCACATATTCCATATGAAAACAGAGAGCCTGCAATTGCAAAATACACAGATCTCAAAGTTGATGACGAAAAGCACTTTGATAAGTGGTAAAATTTTGCTGAAGCGTAATTTAATCTTTTATATAAAGCGTTTGCGTGCGGTTTCCAGGACATCTGGTTATCAAAAATAATACCCAAATATTTTATGTTGTTATTTGATTGCAAAATAGTACAGTCACAATTTTTAGGACAATCTTTCAAGTGATATTTGATAGGATTCGTAAATTCAAAATCATTACGTAAGCTAAAATTGACATATTTGGTTTTTTCTGTATTCATAGCCATTTTATTTACACTGAACCAAGCTCTAATTATCTTTAAGTCAAATTCCATGTTTTCATAATTTTGCATGGCAGACTTGGCAGAATAAACCAAAGCAGTGTCATCCGCAAATGAAAATGTTCCCTCTGAAATTTGCTTCGCATAGATCATTTATATATACTAAGAATAGTATCGGACCTAAAACCGAACCTTGTGGCACACCACTGTCAACTCTCATAAATTCGCTGTATGTGTTCCCTATCTTTACGCACTGTTGTCTTTCTCGTAGATAATTTTTAAACCAAGTTAGTGGCAATCCTCTAATACCAGCATTTTCTAGTTTTTTTATTAGATTTGAGTGACATACAGTATCAAAAGCTTTAGATATATCTATGAATAATCCCGTAACTTTGTTTTCCTTATCTAAGTTTTCTGAAATATATGATGAGAAGTTAACTAATGCTAGTTCCGTTCCTCTACCAGGAAGAAAACCATACTGGTTATTAGAAAAGAAATTTGATTTAGTTAAAAAGTTTGTTAACTGACTTGCAATAAGTTTTTCAAATATTTTTGAAAAGATTGATAATAGTGCTATAGGTCTGTAGTTTGTTATGGTAGTTACGCTTCCTCCTTTATGTAATGGAACAATAACAGCAATCTTCATACCATTTGGTACTACTCCGGTTTCTATTGATAAATTAAATATGTGGCGTAAAACTGGGACAATTTGACTTCCAATTTCCCTGACCATTCGAGCACTTATTCCATCAAATCCCGGTGCTTTATTACACTTAATATTTGAAATAATGTGCTCAATATCAGCTTCTGTCACAGGCAGCAACACAAACGAATTTGGATTATTGTAGTTGCCGAAACATTGTATTTCTTTATCATAATCGATATCACTGCGAATGTTATTAATAATCTCTGTAGGGACATTTACAAAGAATGAATTAAGTTCGTTTTTATATTTTTATGATCTGTGATTTCTGTGTTGTCTTTTACTAATGTATCAATTTTGTTAGTTTTGTTTATGTTTCCTGTAATTTCATTTATAATATGCCACTGTTTTTTAATATTATTATGGTTTTCTGACATTTTGTTAGTGTAATACGACTCCTTTACCACTGCAATTAGTTTTGTTAAATAATTTCTATAGTTTTTGTATTTCTCTTTTAGTTTTACATTAAATGGCTCTTTTTTCAGTTTTTTAAACATTTTATCTCTTTTTCTTATAGATACTATAATTCCATTTGTTATCCAAGGTTTTATTGGTTTTGTTTTTGCATTATACGTTATAGTTTTACTGCATGATTGTATTTTTTGAGTTAATATATTTATGAAATGTGAATATGCCACAGTTACACAATTTTCGTTATAAACTTTTACCCAATCTAACAAATTTAAATTTTCCTTTAATTTACAATAGTCAATTTAAATTCTCGATAAATTTTTATTTTTATTGATACGAGCATCATCAGTGTTGCTACCTATGACAAGAGCAGTACCATAATGGTCAGCGACATCACATTTAATTATTGCTGAATTTATTCGAGTTCCGCGGAGGCCACGTACAAATAAATGATCTAAGCAACTGTCGTTCTGACCATTATTACCTGGTCGAGTTATATCTTGTATATAAGATTCAAAACCATTTACAGACAACAAATCAATATATTCTCTTACCATATCCTCGTTTTTTAGAAGGTCAATATTCACATCCCCAGACAACACTACATTTTTTTCATTTTTTGTTTCTCGAAAGAATCTCCCAAGTTCATTTGTGAATATAGGCACAGGAATTGCATGTGATCTATATAATCCTAGGAAAGCTACAGTTGTATCATTTCTAGAACACCTAAGAAGTAAAGTCTCTGCTGAAACAAATTTTAAGTACATTTTATCAACTGTTACATCATTCTTAACAAAAAATACAACCCCTCCTGATCTGCCGTCCTCTCTGAAATCAAAAAAACTCTGATAACCCACTATATTATAATTTTGTTTTTCGTGTTCATATAATTATCCAAATTTCTGTCAGTAATATAATATTAGGTTTTGGATCAAGAAAGTTTAAGTAAATCAGAAAATTATCAAAATTTTTTCTCAAACTTCTAATATTGAAACAAATATGGTAAAACATTTGATGCTGCACATCAGGGAAGATAGCTTTGCGCTGATACGGATCTTCTATAACTAAAGCCTCTTCATGAGGCAAATTTAATTCATTATTATGATGTAGCTCCATAAATAACGTAAGAAATTAAACTAATAAACATAATATTTTAATTAAAATGAAATCAATAATCAACACAGCAGCCAACAATCTCCTATTACAGATTAGATAAATCAGAATCGGATTTAATAATAATCGCATTGTCACCATCACCTTTTTTAACAAAGATCTTCATGTCACGCACCCAGACATATTTGTATCCTTTGTCACGACATAGGCTTCTGGCTTTACGTAACAGATTTTTTCTTGATGGACACAAGTGGTCGTTAATATAAATGCGTTTGACTGGTCCGTTTACGCCAATTTCTTGAGTGTTCAGTTGTTTATGGTTTCGGTAAGCGAGTTTTATTAAAAGGCCGCCGAAACGACTTTTTAAAAAACGTTTATTTTTATTTTACAATGAAATATAACATTGGAAGCACACAGCTAGCCGCCGGACAATTTCTTACATCTAGCTATGATACGAACACAATGGAACTTATCGACTGACTGGAGCTTAACTTAGAAGTGCAAGCTACTAGTATATATACTATGCCTAATCAGCTAAGATAAGCGTTATCTCTAAAAGGGAGCGTGAGACAGGAAGCCACGTGCGTTCAAGGTTGCAGACTTGCAATTCATATAAAGAAGCTATTTATCGTTCAAGGTTGCAAGCTTGCAGTTTTACACAGGAGACCATTGTCTATTCATAATATAACACGTCCGCCGATAAAATGTTCAATGGGTGGTATTCAAATATGCCTCCATTGAACTTACAAAGAGAAAAGAAAATTAAACTTATGCATTTACGTTAACCGGTTCAAAATCTTTATTTAAAAATCTAATAAGTTTAATCTTCATTGTGTTTCTATTATAATACAAATACAATATAAAAATTATTAACATAAGAATAGTACACAGAGTAAATATAATTGCAGACACACTTAAATTATCAGATTTAATATAATTAACAGGTTTTAACAAATTTTCATATTTATTAAGTTTAATTCGGTCCTCAACCAATTTCTGGGTGTCAAGAGGTATCAAGTCAATCTTTGAAACATTTATGTGGTTTGATTCAGGAATTATTAAGCGGTCAATGTTTGAAATTTTTAAATTAACAATTTCATTTGAGGTTCTTTTTGCGGTGAATAACATGTGTTTTTGATTTATTGAAACAAGACAGTCTGAACTGAGGTGTAAGAGGTTAGTGCCAGATATTCCTTTTCTAAAATTCTGATTTTTACATTTGACGTCCAATATTGCTTCAGATGGGGAAGATATTAACCATGTCGCAGGATTTATTTGTGATATTTTGATTTCTGTTAAATTGAATAAATAAGGGATACATGTTTTATTTTTATTAAATGACAGAAGTTGTGTTTCGCACAATTTGTCGTTGGGGATTTCAAAGTAGTTATTTTGATTACAAAAGTAGGTGTCTAAAGTTATAAGTTTACAATGACTTATTTCAATGGGAATGCTGTTTTTAACGTTAAATAATAAAGTACTATAAGTAGGTATAATCATTCGAAATTGATAATTTTGGATAAAAATCGGAAATGGTATTAATTGTATCATTTGATAATCGTTAGTTTTGGAAGTAAGAGGTATTTCGAATATAAATGTAATTTTGTTTTTAACTTGATAAACTTTTGTAATGATAATTGACTCGTATAAATGTAAATACTGTAACTCTGCAGGATATGGAATAGTTAAAGCTTTTTCTGATATGCTATTGAGATACGTCGAAATTTCATTTAGATTTTCAATTAAATCGTCATTATCAATTAATGACATATGCATCTGTTGATTTTGGGCAAAAGTTAATGCATTTTCTAGTTCCAAACAAGTGTTAATAAGTAGTTGCAAAAATTGAATTGCTTCTAGCAAGACTGTTTTTAAGGAGTATGTAGCGAGATTTTTGCCTAATTCCTCATTTTGTAAAATTATTTTATTTATATTTCTGTCTAATAATTCTTGACTCTTTGCTATATCATTGATTACTGAGATGGTATCATTTAAAATTTTAGTTTGTTCTAATATAACGTCATTTTGAATTTTATTGCTTTCTTGCAATTTATTAATCATAGATTCATATCTGACTCCATCGTTGGCGTCGAGGTTTCCAGTTAAAAATTTGAAAGCGGATCCAAGTCCATCGAAAAGTCCTCTTTTATTAATTTTGTGTTTAACATCAGGAAATAATTGACTTAAGAGTTTATCTGTTTTTTCAAGATATTGTTTTAATATTATGAGTAAATTGTTATGATTGATAATAACATCATCAATCCTTTTAAATTTTGTATATTCAATAACGTAACTTTTATTTTCAAGTAACGGTATTATTTTCATTAAATTAATTCTAAGTGTGTCATAATTAACAAATATAGGAGTATAGTCTACATTTCTAATAAGCGTCCATTCGCTTTGTTTAAGCACTACGTTTCCTAAGTTTAAGGGATATAATCCAGGATTATCTTTTAAATTTTTAATAATAATATCGCTCTGTATAACTGGTAATTGAGTCAGCAGGGTACAGGCGATGATGAAAAGTGTAGTAATCCTGAAAAAAAAGGAGAGCAATAATTCCTTTTAGTCAGGGTGTTTTATATTTCCTTTTTTTCTTAAATTAGATTTAATTTTGAATATCAACTTTACTTCTGAAATTTATTTTAACAAATATTTTTTTTATTTAATTGGAATATTTGATTTTTCCGAATTGGTTTTAATTTTAAATTTCATCTTTACTTCTGAAATTTGTTTTAACAAATAGTTTTTGATTTAATTGGAATGTTTGATTTTTCCGAATTGGTTTTAATTTTAAATTTCATCTTTACTTCTGAGATTTGTTTTAACAAATACTTTTTCATTTAATTGAAATGTTTGATTTTTCTGAATTTGAATTTAATTTTAAATTGTTGTAAAGGTTTTTCTTTGTTTTCCTTTGGCAATATCAATTATAAAGGTATGTTGCTGTGAACATTTAGTTTTAACGCGAGAAATATTGTAACTATTAAAATTGTAAATATTTTCCTTTGTTTTCTTTTAGCGATATCAAGTATGTTGCTGTGAACATTTTAGTTTTAACGCGAGAAATATTGTGATTATTAAAATTGTAAATACGAGCTTAGGCCTTGTTTGTTTGTTAAATATTGTTTGTTTGTTAAATATAATTTTTTACTTGAGTTTTTTCTGATTTAAATAATTTTAGTCTTAAGTTTTTTTCTTAAGCTGTTATTTTCTTAAATACTTTTGATATTTGAAGTTACTGATTTATTTATTAGAATTTATTTGTAATACTTAAAGTTTTTCAAAAATTCAAGGGTGTGAACAATCTTATTTTTTCTTTAAACACACGGTTAAAAATTGAGTTATTTTGGCAAAATTTTTGATAAATGTTCTTTAATAGACTATTTGGTTAAAAATGATTTTATTTCGATTTTTAAGTGCTGAAAATTTTGATTGTTGAATTTTTAAATGAATCTGATTTTATTCCTACTTTAGAAGGAGCTATATAATCTAAATATTTTACAAATTTATGTTTGAGTTACTAAACCTTATGAGTTGACTTTTCGTCAGTTTTGAAATTATATGTGCATTGATTTTAGTCTTAAATTGTTTTTTTAAATTGTTATTTAAAATAATTATCTAAAATACTTTCAATGTTTGGAGTTTTTATATTAAAGTTGTTAAAAAATTGTTATTTGAATTAATTATCTAAAATACTTTTAATGTTTGAAGTTTTTATATTAAAGTTGTTAAAAAATTGTTATTTGAATTAATTATCTAAAATACTTTTAATGTTTGAAGTTTTTATATTAAAGTTGTTAAGTCTGATAGACTGATTTTTGTTGAGCTCATAATTTTTATTTTTATAAGATTAAGGATTATAAATATTAATTTCTTGTATTTCATTTAAAGTATTAATTACGCTTGTTTTAAATTGATTATTGTATGATTTCAATTGCTGAAGGCTTAGTCATGCCTTTTTCATTAAATTTTAATTTTGGAGTTATTTTAGTTTCATTTTTTTTTATGCTGATAAATTTTACGGGTTATAATAAAATGGTATCGTAGCTCTTTCTGTCTGAATGTGCATCCATTTATAATCTATTCGTGCGGATAATTTTGAAAGTAAGTCGGATCCAATAAGTCCTATATAGTCTGGGTTAAAATTATATAAATAACATGTATGTGTTCCGTTTTCATAAAAAAGACTGGGGATTGGTAAATCTGCAATTAAGTTATGTTGAGAAATTCCATGAGATGTAATTATCTCGAATTCTGTTTCATAAATATAATTTGGAAAATGTTGTTGTACAAATTCTGGAGAAATTATTGTTTGTGAGCTACCTGTATCAATTAAAAGTTTATCGCCAGTGGCGGGAATTATAATATAAGGAAGATCTGATTTTGAATTTATATTAAAAGTTAAAATATGCTTTTCCGAGGCTCTTAATGAAAATTTACTGTATCGTTTGGATCTGGAAATTCATAATAATCTGATGTAATGTCCAAGTCTTGGGGTTCATTTTGAAAATATAGGTTTGATTGGTTGTATTCTGGATTTTCTTGAGAATTTTTGAATGAATTTTCAATGAAATTTTTATTTTCTTCAGGAGAGTTTTCGAATAAATTTTCTGTTAGATTTTCATGATCAACAGGGGAATTTTCTTGTTGAACATTACTGTGATAAAATAGTTGATTAAAATTTCTATTAACGTTTTGAGAGTTTGCTCGATATTTATTAGGGAAATTTGTTTGTTGAGTAGCTGGTCTTTTTATAGTGTTAAAGTCCATAGGTTCTGGTTTATTTGTTGGTGAAAAATTTGGTTTTGGTGCAAATGCATTAAAGCTTGAATTTTGAGTTATTCTAGAATTATTAGGATTATTAAAATTTGTTGGACTTTTAAAATAGTTGGGGTTTTGATTAAAATTACTTTTAGGATTTTGGTTAAAATTACTTCGATTTTGTTGGAATGGTCTTTGCATAAAATTTGGGTTATTAAATTTAGGTTTATATGAATTTTGTGTTTGAATATTGGAAGTTAAATTTGATTTATTTAATTTCTGACTTTGAAAATTATTTTGATTTTGAGAATATCTGATATCGATTTCTTCTTTTACTATGCTTAACGCTTGTTCTAGTGAAGTTGGATTTCTACTTCTTACGAAGCTTCCTAAATTTTCATTTAGTCCACTTGTAAAAGTGCGAAGTGCTAAATCTTTGTTAGCTTTTAATTTATGAGTGATAATATCTTTTGATTCTTGACTCAGAGAAACTTTTGAATTATAAATAGCTAAATGAGTTCTAACTTTATTGAAAAATTCTATGGGAGAGTCTTTATTCTGTTTTAATTTAGTTAAATCAATTAAAAGATTCAATTCTGACCTTTGGTCGCCAAAATTTTCAATTAAGACATTTTTTAAGTCTTTCCAAGTATCATACTCGTAACCTGTGATTACTTCTAACGCTTGACCTTTTAATTTATTCCTTATCGAATTTAAAATTACTTGGTTGATATAATCGTTTAAATTTTCTGTACAAAATTTAGTTGCAATGATTTCTGCGGATCTGATAAATTCCGAAAGAGTGGCTTGATTACCATCATATGTGGGAATTTCATTTAATAAAGCTACATTAAAATGTGGGGGAAACAATGATGCGTTTTGATCAACCATATTTGTTGTAACAACCCAAAATTATTTAAAAATACAATTCTAGGGATAGAATTCCTTGGTGGGCGTGATCGATCTCGTGACATAAAATTTTTACAATTGTTTCAAAATATAATTACAGGTGTTTTAACTAATGATTCAAGATAATAGTGATCTAAACATAAAAATTTTATAGACAAAAATTAATTTTGCTTTATTTGTTTCACTTATTTTTAATTTTTATTTATGTTAGTAAACAGTTTAATGACTAGGGGATGTTTAACAGGGGTACCTACGCGCAAGAACGCAAGCACAAATGCAAATTAAGCACACCTAGTATGTGCAGCAATTGGTCTGGCTTACTACGTTCTGCCTGGACTTATAAATAAATATTTAAAACTATGTTAGTATAATTTTTAATACTTTATATTAGTTAACTTTGTTGTTTTAGGCAAACGCTTTAATAATTATCACTTTCGAAAATTATATTACGTTACTTTGTTGCCTTTGAAATTAATTATTTTGCTTTTTCTTTAAAACTTAAAAATTATTACTTAGGCGAACGCTTTAATAGTCGTTACTTTGTTGCCTTTAAAATATACCTTTGCTTTTTCTCTAAAGCTTGAAAATTATTATTTTTTTTAAAATATACCTTTGCTTTTTCTCTAAAGCTTGAAAATTATTATAAAAATATACCTTTGCTTTTTCTCTAAAGCTTGAAAATTATTATAAAAATATACCTTTGCTTTTTCTTTAAAGCTTGAAAATTATTATAAAAATATGCACTTACATTGTGCGTTAAAATTGACGAACGGCGTGCGATCAAGCTACGTCCTGTTGTCTTCAAAAAGGATGCGTCGATCCTATTGATGTCGGCTGGCCTGCACAGAGGTCCTGAAGTCCGACTTGGATAGTCCAGCTTTGCGCTAGAGCGTTATCCAAAAGTTGTCCTGGGGTCGTCGTTGTTGACGTTGCCAATACCAGAGACTGATCCCAATGATCAAGAGTGGTCCCAATGACCAGATGGTTCCAATAACCACGGAGGAGCAGGAGCTGGGTCGACGGGCGCTTCTCACGATCGGGCGATGTTTGTCCCTGTTGGAGATGTCCGAAGATCCGCTGGGTGGTAGGTTTCGATTTGCGGCAAAGAGCTGAACCTCAAGGAAAGTTGCTGGTCGACTCGATGTTTGTAGTTTTCCAGGTTTTCCTCCACAAATCCGAACGACTGCGCCAGTTTTATTAAAAGGCCGCCGAAACGACTTTTTAAAAAACGTTTATTTTTATTTTACAATGAAATATAACATTGGAAGCACACAGCTAGCCGCCGGACAATTTCTTACATCTAGCTATGATACGAACACAATGGAACTTATCGACTGACTGGAGCTTAACTTAGAAGTGCAAGCTACTAGTATATATACTATGCCTAATCAGCTAAGATAAGCGTTATCTCTAAAAGGGAGCGTGAGACAGGAAGCCACGTGCGTTCAAGGTTGCAGACTTGCAATTCATATAAAGAAGCTATTTATCGTTCAAGGTTGCAAGCTTGCAGTTTTACACAGGAGACCATTGTCTATTCATAATATAACAAGCGCTCATTACGTGACTTTTCTTATTCCTAGCAAAAAATTTTACAACAATGGGTCTTGGTGCTCCACTTTTGTAAACAGGGTTAATTCTGTGTAGCGCATCGATGTCGTTTTCCACGATCTGACAATTTATTGCCCGACCAATTGCAGCGGTTATTTCATTTAGGTTCTCATTTTTTGTTTCTGGTACTCCTTGAATCTCTATATTAGATATCCTTGAGTATTGCTCCAGTTCATCTATTCTGTTTGCCAGCTGATTTACCACCTGCTTAAGCTGAGCATTCTCTTTAACCACGTCTTCAATTTTTTTCATGTTCTCGTTGAATACTTGCATCTTCTTGTCATATTCATCGAGTTTTTCAGAGAAAAATGAAACGGATGCCACAATATCTTGCTGCGAGGTTTTTATAGTTTTCATATCGTTGCGTAGTTCAGTTAATATGTTCATTATATTTCCAGCCGAGGGGATATTATCTTGTGGTGCTTTGCAGTCGTTGCAGATAAACTTGTTTTTGATAGTCGTACTGCTATCAGAAGGTATTCCAACACATTTGAAGTGATAGAAACGACCGCAGGTACCTTGGCATTGAAGGCCGGTGTTGTTGCGATTGGTAATTGCAATATTACATACTCCACATATATCTGGCATTTTTACGAATAATTCGATTTATTCACTAAAAATGCATACTACCGCTGCACACAACTCACTTTAGAAATTATTTGCACTTGAAACAAAGTTTGTAAAATTCAATTAATACTGTAATTTTAGAAGTTTCGGAGGAGCGATATAAAGCGTGTATTGCTTCCACCACCACACTCAAATATTGAGGTAGTTTCTTAATGTAAAGACATCAAGATATTCAATGTACGCTTAAACAACCACTTGAATATGCTCTCAACAAGATAGTTTAAACTTAAAATGGTGTAATCAAATCGCGGAAGCTCGAATTCGAAGGAGAGGCTACCGAGCTCGGTTCACGAACCACAGCCGGAAAGTTGTTTAAAAATGTGTGTAGTGATTTCAATCGGCAAATGGCGGAAAACGAAGTCCGAGCAAAATGAGCCGAAAAACACCGCGGCAAGGCCGGAAAACGGCTAAAATGTGCTACCGGTAAGTGTAAACATCCTACTACATTTCTCCCCAAGCTCTAAGTGCTATTGTAATGCTAGCTGGGGCTTTACAATGATTTCTAGTTCTTATTTAATTTGGAAAAGTCAGCCTGTAGCATTATTAAATGTGCCCTTTTTGGTTGATAGCTCTTACTTAGGTCAGGGTTCTGATTGCTTATACCTCAACTGATTTAAAGAAACTAGACTTAATAGATACATTTATTCCCTACTAATTACATATCTAATACTAAAATAAATTTGTTTGTTGAATAAACTACAATTGAGATTGTATTTGATTTTGATCCTGCGACTGGTTCCCTGGGACGGTATGCTACCTCGCGTGCATCGATGTATGCCAACGAACTTCACGGTATAGGGCCTGCGGGATAAAGTTGGTAAAACTGTAAAACCAAAATAAAAATTAAATATGTCAACAAGTGTGGATGTAAACAGCAGGAAGGTTCTAATTTATTTCAGTTATAAAGTAACTTGCTGGGAACTACAAGTTGTTTAAATTAAGTGAACACCTATACACGTGCACGTCCTTGCGATGGCATGCATGTGCACCTGGCCGTTGACCGCAGGTCGAATTCTATTGGATGTTATCAACACCACCACGTGTGCGAAGGTCGCCTGCACGTCGTGACCAAATATTCTATCACGGGGTGAGTATCGATTTTTGCAATGTTTGGCTAGCCTCTACATAAAATTTTAGATTGGTTTTGTAATTTGTCAATATGTAATTCTAACGAAGTTTACTCTAACGTACTCGGATGTACGTACAAATTTAACTGTACTCTGACGGGGGTTTTAATACTTCGCAGGATTTAAATTATGGATATTTCTACATTCGTAGGCGTTATATTTGGAGGCTAACTTTATTTCCACGGAATAACCCCAACTGAAAATCGCCGATCTTCCAGCCAAGTTCAATTGTGAATTATTCGTTCCGCAGGATTGCTAGGATCGTTCACCTACGAATTAAAGTTATTTCGATAGTCCAAATATAAGATCAATTCGCAGGCAATCGGTCGGGGAAAACCTCACAAAATAACAAGAGTACGGCCAGTACAATCCGATTAATCCAGAGTTGTGCTGGACGAACTTGCTGATTTCGGTTTACAAGTGAATCCTAATAAACGCAGTACGAGTCCAGAAATACGTTTATATAGGCAGGTACCTGGGAGAAATCGAGTTATTAGCTCGAATTCTTCGGGTAGGTTTCTGGTGTCGGTGACACTAGTTTCTGGTAACGATCTCTTCGAGTACGCTGCTCGAATTTGGTTTTAAACGCCGCGATCGGCTCACGGGATTGCTTGCGTATTAAGGAAGGAGTGCGCGGTGACCGATCCTTCGTATCGACCGCGTCGATCGAGTTCTGCCAATTCGAGCGCATTAGAAATTTTAATTGTTGTAACGTCTATTGTTGCGAATATTAAGCGCTGTTAATTTTATATTACGTTTGGTAGCGCTTAATTATGAGCGAAACGTTACAATATGTTAATATATTTTGTAGAAAGCCAAGGGTAAACTTTAAGTGGAGCCTCCGGATTAGCGCGCGCGGTTCCGGCAACCCGGATTCCAGCTTGACATAATTCTAGTGAGCCGAAATAACTTCTAAACAGTAGCTATCAGTAAGCAGCAGTGCAGCTAGCCCTAACTTGAATCTAAAAGTAAACACCTAAGATAAGGCGACGAGCATATCCTGCTCTCGTACTATCTGTACCAAATGATTCGCCTAACCAGGAACATAAATACACAAGGGGGGACGATTTACAAAGCATGCCCTAATGTTAACTGTGCGAGACGTTCGCCTAACCTAACAAAAATACACATGGCGAGACGATTGGTATAGCGTGCTCTTATAATATCTAAACGAGTGATTCGCCTGAAGGAGTACACACCCAAATTTAGTTATTCCGCTTGATTTCTTGCAGCCTGCGCATCTGGCAGCTCGAGCGACGTAGGTAGCCTCGCACTGACGCCAGCGAAGGCAGCCAGTAGACTGCAGGTATGAGAAAGACGACCTCTTATTCCCTAACGGGGTCCATAGCGGGTAGATAGCGAAATAGAATTGTAATTCGTTAAATTATAGGAGCACATGGCTGGATTCCAGCTCTAGATTGGTTCTCACCACAAATTTCCCAAGTAAGCCCCCGATTAAGAAGCATGAGCTATCGTCATCTTACCTAACGGTGAAGGGTAGCCAGGGTGAACGTTGGCCCGATAAATTCGCCGGGGCGTCTGACGTAAGTAAATCAACAAAACTAATAGTTACGAACGTCATAAAAGGGCACTTGTACTTCTAGATCCTCCATATAACAAAACGGAGAAGAGCCAAACCAATTAGCCCCCAATTGAAGCACAAACCCGGGGCACAACCAGCTTGCACGAAATTTCAAATGGGAAAGAGCGTCAGAAATCAATCATGTGTTCCACAAATTCCAGGATATAAAAACTTTCCAAAATTTTGGGGAAAAGAAACCTAAAAAGAAACTCCTGAAAAGTTGAACTGCACTGCCATTGAAATGTATCAAGCCAGAAATTTGTTTACACTAAATGCGTGAATATATGCAAGATTTAGGGCAGAATAAATTCAAATGATGAAATCTAGTTAATTACTAGAGGAGTTGCATGCGAAACCACCTATTAATTATAATGAAATGTTTAAAACTAAAATGCAGCTAGCTAAGTCTTTACTAAAGCATGCGAAATTACCAATTGAAACCACCTACTAATACTTAAAAATTAAATACAACTAGCAAATTTTTACTAATACAAGGCAAGCTACAAGATATTCGTAACAGCTACTCTTTTTTCAGTTCGTCCTTAATTTTTGTTTCGTAATTCCTTTGTTTCTGTGTCAAATCACTTGAAACGTAGATGTTGCTACTCTTCAGATTTGAACTTATGCTTAAAGCTGTTATCTTATCCTGATTGCGGTGTACAACAACCTTGAGTGATCTGTCACTCAGTTGGTTCATCTTGCCGAATCTAATTGCCGAACGAATAGGAACACATTCCTTGCAAAGTTTTAAAAAAATATCAGTAGCAGCCTGTATATCATTGCTTGACTCAGGAACATTAAAAAGTAAGATGTTATTTGATGGTCTAAAACGTTCATAAAGTTCAGTTAATAGAGTTTCTTCAGAGTCGATTTGGCCAATATTTACGGTATCTGCAGACTCATCATGGTTTTTTATCAAATTATTAATCCTCGCAGAAGAACTTTAGTTTTCGAGGACCCTTAAGTTCGATAATCCTCAATTTAGATGCACTTAAATCCAAACATTTCTTGTGAATATACAGCTGTCGCAGCCCATCATAAGATTGGAATTATCTTCAAGTCTGTCGCATTTTAGTTGTAAATAATGTAACTAAGGAATACAAATATGCCAAAATATACAGTGTTTCATTTAAAAAAACAAATTAAATCTTTTATCTTAAACAACACATTGAAGACTAAAGAAGAAATAACAAATACAGAAGAGATAAATAAATTGCAAGAAATTAACCAATAAATTTTTGACAGACATCTGTGCCCAAAAAGGCTGAAGAAGAAAACATGGATGACTGACAGCATACTAAATATGCCGAAGGACAGAAGGAAATGCAAAGATAGAGATATGACAAGATACAAGTCGATTTATAGAGAAAGGAAGGCTATTAGAGAAGCTAAAAATAGATGGTTTGAAGAATAGTGTACGGAAATAGAAATATTAGAAAGTAAATACAATACCTTTAACTTCCATAAAAAGGTTAAAGAAGCAGGATTACAGAAGACTAAAAATCAGGAAACGTAACAAACGACCATGCAAACCCGGTTGTGGATGTAGACGAAAAAAGAGTTATCTGGATGAAGCACGTGGAAAAAACCTAAATGACAGATACAGCCCCCCATGTACTGGAGGGTGCAACACCGGGCTCACAATCACAATTGACGAGAGATGAGAACTGCAATCAAAAGCATGAAAGACGGTGAGGCAACAAGACCAGACAACTTCAATGCAGAATTCTTAAGAATATGAATGTTACAAGCATAAAATGGCTTACGTCCATATTTAATAACGTTTATAACTCTGGTAAAATCGCACAAAACTGGTTGAAGTTCACCTTTATAACCCTGACCAAAAAATCTAAAGCGGAAAATACGGAGATTCCATTTATTAAAGGTATTTTTGAAAATGATTCACAGATATACAAGAGATGTGAGGTACACATTTCTCACACTCAATTTAGATTTTGAAATGCACAAGGTATTAGAGATGCTCTTTTCGCTGTTAAAATTCTGTTCCACCACTGCAGGAATGTTAACTACGACATATAAGATTATCAAAAAGCCTTCAATCGAGTTAGGCATCATAAACAATATTTGATACTAACACCAGTCCGTCTAGATGACAAAGATTTTCGTATTATAAATAATATCTACTATAATCAAACAGCTGATACCAAAATAGGTAATCAATACACAGAAGAGATTATAATAAAGCGAGCGAGCTGTTCGATTTATTTTTTAATATTTATTCTGATGAAATAATTAAATTAAAATAACATTGGAAGGTATTGATGAGGAATCCTTGAGCATGGAGACATCTGAATAATATATTTATGTGGATGATGCAATCATCTTTGCAGACAGTCTTGAAGGTTTACAAGCTCTTATTTCACGTTTATCAGAAACAAGTCGAAGATCTAGACTTGAGTTTAATATTAAAAAACAAAATACATGGTGGTCAGTAAAAATCAAACCACCTGCATAACTACTACTAGTTGA